>VYZP01077316.1:20509-41980 GCA_013400635.1 Hypocryptadius cinnamomeus | reverse complement strand
TGTAGTGTAAGACTCTCTTGATAAAGAAAACCTGGACTTGACTTAGAAATAATAGCAATTATTGGACCTTATCAATGCAGGCTTATATATTGCTCACGTTAGCATGACAGTATTGTTTAATTGATTTCCAAAGAGCTCAAATGACTTGATTTTTGTCATTGAATAAATATTTTATCTGGTACCATTTCCAAGTTTCTATTGAAAAAAAGATGACAATTCAAAGAAAAAGAGAGAATTAATTAAAGGAGAATAAATTAATAAACTTCTTTATTTTATCTTACAATACTCATTCTGGAAAGATTTGACAAATATGTTCTCTTACTGCCAGCTGAAGCAAGCATTGTTTTATTATATTTTTTAAAAATTATATTGGCCCTTATGCCTAGAACTCTCAAACAAGTTTAGGGGACTTCAAGGGGGTTTTGCTAAGTTGTTAAATCTACTTGAGATGATACCACTGTATTCCAGTAATTTCTCACAGATTTCAATGAACACCATCACAAATATGATTGGTATATTTAGTTATTTAGTTGTATATTTACTTATTTACTCTGGGAAAATAACTACATAGCCTATGCATAAACTATGCAGCCTATGCATAGACTATGTAAAAAAAAAACAAAACAGAACAATACAAACCAAGCCAAATCAATAAAAATCTCACTCCCTTCTCACCCTTCAAAAATAACCCAAAGAATCCCAAAAAGCAAAGAAACAAAAACTAAAACAATGAAGGAGGGAAGAAAGGAAGTAATTGCCTGTGATAAAAGAAAATAACAGAAGCTCAAGTGATATGTGCATTTAGTAAGACTGAATTAAAAATTTATGATGGAATCAACATACTTTGAAAAAAAAGTGATTACCTGAGTTGGATGGCATAGCTTTCCTGGCACAAACCACATTTGATCGGCCCGCAGGCAATTTTAATAGTAATTTAAAAGTACTCAGGACTCATCATTTTATGTCAGACACTCATTTGAAGACATTACCTAAAATGATATGAAGCTCTTATATCCTCATCTCAAAATACATTAGTGATTTCTACTTAAGCATTTATAGAGGCAGACTTCTCCAATTTGTAAAATGCTGAGCTGAGATGAAGACAACAAATCCAAAGCCCTTTTCTGTTAAGGGTTACTTTTCTATTTACCCTCTGGATATTGAAATGTATTTTTCTATTTAATAAATAGGTTAATCATTATTTTACTTCCTTTCAACAGTGAATTAAATTGCTATAATAAAGAGTGATACATGAAAATTGTGCAACAAATGCTGTACAATAAAGATAGTGGACAAAGTGTTTCTGAAATATCTCTTTGGATATTTTTAAATTAAAAAAAATGAGAACTTCATGTTTTACTAATAGAGTTTACCAACTGCTCTAAGTCAACGGAGTTTCAGGAGTAAAAAGCAAGCAACATATAGGTCCAGTGCTGACAGCTGAGTCATAATAATCAATATGATACTGAAAAGAATTTAGAAAAGTAAATCAGTCTTATCTCTTCCAGCATTCGTAAGTGCAGTCATACTATAGGACTCATAGGAACCTGAACAACTATTTAATGCTTATTTTTTCATAATGACATATCCTGATTGTGACTGCGCTTGTTCTATTTCCTGGTCTGAGGTAAGGCTTACTGAGAAAGCAAAGCAATTCATGTTTACACATAGGACACATAACAGCAGTTAGTTCATTGCAGTGTAGTTACTTTCATTTTTTATAGGTGCTTCCATGGATAATACAGTTGCAATATTTTGATCACAGAAAATTATCAAAGCCAGCTTGAAATACAAATCTCTTTCATGCTACCATATAATCTCTCTCTTTTTGTTCCTTACTCTGTTCTTTTTCTGTTTCTGACTAGCCTGACAAGCCACTTGATTAAAGCTATATTGCATTCTATCTAATAATCTGAAGAGGGGCAGTTACAGGAATGGAGATGAAAATGACCAAGAAATTATATAAGTTACCAGAGAGAAGCTGTAAAGACAGAAATTGTTGGTATCTAGTTAATATTATCAAACTAGGGGAACTTTTTTCCTTACTGAAAGCATTCCACACACTCCCCCTTTAATTCTTTACTCCTGCAAATGCTTTTAAGACTTTTTTTGAAAAGCCATCATTTTAAAAGAACCCATAAGAACATGCAATCCCTATATAATTATTTAAAAATTCCTCTTTTCTAAAATAATGGCAATTTTTCAAATTACTGGTTTACACAATAAGGAAATGCCTCCGACGTACTTCCAAGATAATAGAGTAGACGTGGATAATTTATTACATAGTTTGGACAGAGTATGTTGCTAACAAAAAGAGAAGTATTCAGATTAATATTTACCAAAAAAAACCACTTAGTATCACATTTCTGAGCACTGTTGGGGAAGAAACCAAAACATTGTGTTTCAGGATTTTCCAAGACTTCCTGAGATATTCAGTATGATAGGGACCTAACAATTCTGTACTGAAGAATAAGAACAAAACAATCTGAGAGGAGTAAAAGGACAAACAAGTCCTGAGATGGTGAATCAATCAAAAGGAATTCCATTGATTCCAGTGAGAGGTTTTGGAGATTTTCATCGTAATGGTTCTAGGATTAGTAAGTATCAAATTTAACATTGACTTGGTACTACTTTTTCAAAATTCATTTGCATTTTGCTGAACTAGTATTTTGATATAAAATCATGCAATTTCCAACCTTAGAAAATTCTTGTTTTGTAGATAAGCATAAATACATGTGCTGATGAAAAGAAAATGGAAAAAATGATAAAGAATACTTGCAGTCTTAATGTTTTATTTTTGCTAGGTCCCATAATTTGAAGAAGTAATCATTTCCAGAATACGTCACACAGACTATGGTCATTACAGGTCAACCCATGAATTATTATTTCTTTTGACTAGACAATGCTGAAATGTTCTTATTTATGAAATTTGAACAATAATATTGAGTCCCAAAAAAGTAAGGGAAAGGTATGTCATGGTTTCACACTGGCCCAATGCCAGGCACCCATGAGAGTTATTCGCTCACTCCCCCCTGCCACAGCTGAGTAGCAGAGATAGAAAAAAATTAGCAAATGCTTCATTAGTGAGATAAGGAAGGGGAGAAACATTTCAAGGGCGAAACAGACTCAACTTTAAGGTTGCGAAGTGTATTTATGCCTAACAGCATCAGAGGAGAATAATGCAAAGAAAATAAGCCCTTAAAACACCTTTTTCCCCCTCAGCCCCTCCCTTCTTCCCACTGGCAGTGCAGGGAGACAGGAGGTAGGGGTTTGGTCAGTTCGCCACCTGAGATTTTTCTTCTGTTGTTCTGTGAGACCGTGGGGTCCCCCCCATGGGAGACAGCTCTCTGTGATCTCTCACGAGCAGGAGTTCCCCCATAACTGGTGCAATGCAAATACCCACCATGGGCAGACAGTCCTCCCAAAACTGCTGTGATGTGGCTCTCTTCCCACGGGGTGCAGTACTCCAAACACAGGCTGCTCCAGCCTGGGTGTACAGCCCCTCTCTTCACTGGGTCTCTTTCCACAGGATCACAGCCTCCCCCAGGCATCCACCTGCTCCAGCATGGACACCTCCACGAGTGCAGGTGGGTCTCTGCATCCCCTGTGGATCCCCATGGGCTGCAGGGGCACAGCTGCCTCACCACAGTCTGCAGAGGCTCCAGTTCCTGGAGCACCTCCTACACAGGTGACCTTGGTGCCTCCCCAGGTGACCTTCTCCACTGACCTTGTTGTTGGCATGTTCTTTCTCTCACATGTTCTCACCTCCTCCTCTTCTCTGGATAGAGGAAAACACCTGTGACTTTATTTCCTTCTTAAGTATGTCATCACAGAAGTGTTATCAACCATTCTCATTGGACCAGTTTTGGCCAGCAGCATGTCCATCTTCAGAGCCATGAAGGATGGCTCTGCCTGACATGCTGGAAGCTTCCAGCAGCTTCCCACAGGAGCCATCTTTGTGGCCCCTCTCCTATCAAAAACCAGGCTGTGCAAAACCAGTACAAGGTAATTGAAATTTTGAACTGAAAATTTAGTCACATTATATACTATGTTTGTAACTACATTATAGTAAATTCCACTAAACAAGTTGGGGCGAAAGGGATATAGACCAGAATAAAAAGCTGACATCCATTTATGGGTTGGAATCTGCTTACTTTAAGGATGTTTTAAAGCAGGCACTGAGCTCAGCAGAGATGCAAAACAAGCCATGTCCTGCTAGAGGCATCATTGTTTTCTGGTAGATTTTTTAATCTTTCTATCGATGGGTCATGTGACCTTTGCAGATGTATGTGCGGTCTCTGCTATTTAGCCATCATTTCTGATGCAGGAGTTGGACACACCATTAACTTTTATGCAGATGATATCACTCTGGGGGGTGGTGCTGAAGACTGACTTGGGAGACAAGAGGTTCCACAGAGGGCTCGAGATAGATTGGAGCATTAGGCAATCATCAGTGGCATGACATTTAATAAGTCCAATTGCATGATTCTGCACTTAGGATGGAGTAAGTTGCACACAAGTACTAACTGGGAGGGGAGTGGCTGGAGATGAGCCCTGCAGAACAGGGTCTGGGGTTGCTGGTTGGCAGCAGGCTCACTGTGAGCCAGCAGTGTGCCCAGGCAGCCAAGAGGGCAAACAGCATCGTGGGGACATCAAACACAGCACAGCCAGACAGTCAGAAGAGGTGGTGATCCTGCTGTATATGGCATTGGTGCCACCTCATCTTGTGAGCAGTGTGCACTGCTGGGCTGCACAATCTGTAAAAGACATGATGTGTATCCAAAGAAGGGCAAAAACCTGGTGACAGGACTGAAGAGCATCCTGTGAGGAACAGATGAGGTCTTTGGTTTTGTTTATTTGGAGAAAAGGAGGCTGAGAGGTGACCTCATTGATCTCTACAGCTTTCTAAGGAGAGTGTATGGAGAGGGAAGTACTGAGTTCTTCTCCCTGAGATCCAGGATCCAGGCACAGGATGCAAGGGAAAGGATCAAAGTTGCACCAGGGGGATTTGGACTAAACATCAAACAATATTTCGCTGTGGAGAGAGTGGTCAAACAATGGAACACTTTGTGCTTAGAGTGATTTGTGCTCCAGGCATGTCAGTGTTCACGATGCATTCAGAAAATATATGCATATTTTATATATACATTTATATGCATATATATATATATACATTTACATATATGCACGCATTAAAATTTTGGTCAGCCCTAAATTTGCCAAACATTTGGACTGGATGATTGTAGATAGGTGCCTTCCAGCTAAAATAGTCTGTTATCTATTACCTATATCTATATCTATCTATACAATCTATATCTGTATAATCTATCTATATCATGCGTATAAATATCTCTCTATGTCTATACTTATTTATCCATCTCTGTCCCTATCTCCAGAAATTATTGTTGATAAATTATCTTGGTTATACTATAAAAAAGGAAGAAAACTGTAGTGTGAATAAGAACCTCTGAGTTTAAAGATACAAGTAGCTTAAAAAATAAAATAGAACTTTTTAATTTTAGGGAAAAAGGTTATTAGGTTTCTCAGCATTCATTTGTGAAGGAAAAAGGTACAATGAATTTGCTCATTAGAAATGTAAACTATATAGTGACACAAATATAATCTCAAAACCAATTTTTTTGATCCACTCAAACTATTTAATCTTCTTTTCTGTTTATAATGTGACATATATATAGTATATTAATAATAATATTATAATATATAAATTGAAGAATGTTTTGTGAAAAATATTTTTAAAAGCTGAAGTGTAATGTGCACGCAGATTTCAAATTTTTTTTATTTAAGATTTTTTCAAGTGCAAAAAAAAAGAAAATTCAAAATATGAAAAATATTGTCCTCATTATGGCAGAATATTTAGCTTTAGAGAGGGTAGGCTTCATTAAAGCAGATTATTCGTATTTTACAGTAATTAATGATATTTCTTTAAAATATATGTGTTTTTAATATTGGGCATTCTTTCTATTTGGTATCACAGAAAGCTAAAGGATCAAGCAGTAGAAAGAGCTTTTATCAGTTTTCAAGGATATGTAAAGAAAAAATTCCTTTAATGAATATTTTGCAGTGCAGTTTAAAATTGCGAGAACGGATAAGAAAAAAAACCATATTTCTCCAGCAGTCTCAAAACCACTTGAAACTTTTCAGCTTTTCAGAGGGCTTTTAGCTGCTACTTTTGTTGTTATTATTGTTATTAGCAAGTAGTTTGGAGGAAATCTTTTAGCAAATGCATTTGTGCAATTATTGCCTTTTGTAAACAGAGTCATGTGAAACAGAATCGATGTTTATATATCACATGGAAAAAGTCTGCAAAACATCCTTAAATGGGAAACAGAGCGAGTAATGCAAATATTGAGAAGAAAATAAATCCAGTATTTCTAGGAAAAGGGAGTATGTCTGTTTTCCTCTCTTACATATTTCCTTAAAGACAAAAGAAGCTGAGAAAATAGCCTTCTTTTCACCCTTCATAAGGTCAAAATTTTTTTACATGAGTTAATAAAAGAGTCAGGTAATTTGCTTGTCTTCAGGTTAGTTTTTCAACTTTAGCTTTAGAATCATAGAATCACAGAATATCTGAAATTGCAAGGGCCCCATTGAAATCACTGACTCCAACTTCCTTGCTGCTCACAGGACTGCCTAAAATAATCCATATGAGTAAAAGGATCATCTAGAGGCTCCTTGAACTTTGACAAGTTTGGTGTCATGAGCACCACCCTTTGTATTCTCTTCCAGCAATCACCCAGCCTTTTACTGAAAAGCCTTTTCCAAATTTGGACTTCCCCTGTCCCCCTGTTGCCTGTTCCTTAGCTCTGATGGCTGGTCACCAGAGAGAAAGAGGTCACCACCTCCACCTCTGCTGCCTCCCTTGAGGAAGTTGAAGATGGCATTGAAGTCACCCCTCAGCCTTTTCCCCAGGCTGAACAAGCCAAGGGATCTCAACCATTCCTCCTAAGTCTTGCCTTTCACCATGTTGATTACCCTTCTCTGGACACGCTCTAACAGTTTGTTGTCTTCCCAATAAAACAGCACTCAAGGTGAGGCTGCCCCAGTGCAGAGCAGAGCAGGACAATCCCCTCCCTAGCCCGGCTGTGATGCTGTGCCTGATGCACCCCAGGACATGGGTGGCCCTTCTGGCTGCCAAGGCATGGCTCACTGATGAAACTGACCCCCAGATCTCTTTCTGCAGGGCTGCTTTTCAGCCTCAGCCCCTCAGTTTGTAAGCATTACCAGGAGCATTTCATCCCAGATGGAGAATGCAGCACTTGGTCTCATTAAATTTCATGCGATTCATATGTGACTTTCAATTTGCGATTATCCAGCTCTCTAGTCTATCCAGATATTTCTGTAAGGCCTCTTGACCCCCCAAAGGAGCCCACAGTCCCTCCTAGTTTAGTGTCATCAGCAAACTCACTCTGCATATTTGATTCGTGTCCAGATAATTTGTAAACACACTGAAGAATACTGGCCTGAAGGACCCAGGCCTCCAGCCTAATGTAGCACCACTCTCTGTAATGTGTTGAGCCCAGCTTTAGCCTGGGCCCTGTGAAAGAAACAGACAAAAGAAGTGGGTCAGACCTCGTCATTTGTCCAATTTGGCAACTTGTAAATTCAAACTGCAGTTGAAGAAACCTTAATATGGGCACCTATAACTGTGTATTTCCGAACATATATCCTCCTAGATGTTCTTCACTCTGCAGCACTACCAGTAAGGTGTGAAACCCAATATCCTGAGGGTTACTGCTGTTACTGTAGGAGGTCACCTTTAAGCAAAAGTGACTTATGGACATCAGCTAATTTTATCACTGGAAGATAACATGATACTATCAACAAACTTGATTGTTTCCATGGAGAAAAATGGATTCTGTCAAAACAATCCTGGTCAAAAACTCAATAAAAATTGCACAAATTCTTGAGACAGACATGAAATTTGCACAGGTAAATACAATTTAATTTGGAAAGTCACAAACACATTTACCACATTCTGAGTAATTAGAAATAATTATAAGGTCCCTAACATTCTTAAAAACTATTAAAAAATACATCACTACAATATTCATTAAACCTTATTGCTTTAATTTCTTGAGGTCTGAAGATCGTGTACATGGTTTTTTTCTGATTTTTTTTGCTGGCTCTTTCTTTTGGTCAAGAAATTTCCCCATCTTGCTTTGACTTGCCTTGTCTTTCCTTGCCTTCTTTTACCTTCTGTTCCCTCTCCTCACATGCAATGAAACAGGCCTGATCGATTACACATTTGTTTAAAAATTAAAGGGGACTGAGAAAAAATCAGTGGAGGTATGTAAGATGTTACACTCCCCTGTAGACATTATTAAACGCACATATTGCAAGCTTCATATTTTATTGCCATTGTTCCCCACTTAGGGATCATTTAAATGGATATTTTCTGTTATTTTTATGTAACCTCAGCAAACTGTTCACATTCTAAAATTTATTGCTAAATACGTTAAATAAAGTTCAATAACTGGAAGGTTATAATCAACAGGGGAGAAATGATGCACCAATAATAATGTTAAATGATTCTAATGTGATGATTTTCTTCCATGCTGTCTCATCCATCCCATTTTGGCAATACAGTAAACAAGCTGCTCTTATAGACAGGGAAAAATAAAATGTCATCAATTCAAGAGTGAGCAGCTGCTGGGAGATTTTATATGACAGAAAAAAAAAAGGAAAAAAAAGATCCCAGGGTCTGTTTACATCTGATGGGTTCAGCTCAGAGCACTGAGGAAATTTGGTTTCCTGGTGGGAGCTGGGAGCTGGTTCCTTTCTGGCCTTGTGATGCTGTGTAGATGCATGTCAAGGTGTACCCCAGCATGGGGATCTGGCAGTGACAGAGCCAGCGATTGAATTGAAGCAATGCTGCCCAGCTTGAAGCTTGAAGTATTGACAGATATCATTAGGTAATGAGTTTTATCGTTATTGTGATACACTTGTTGAGATAGACCAAAAATTGGCCTGTAATTCTGATATCTTCTGCTTTTGCTGCAATATTACCATTGCTGCTTGTAACTATGACAAGGTCATGACCATGACAAAGTCAATGAGCAAAGTCAGTACCTTATATTATGAATAATAATATACCAATTAAAAAAAAAATTGACAGAAGAAGGGGGGAAAAAGCAAAGAAAAATTACACCAAATCACTTTGATGATAAATACTATCTGAGAACAATTCCAAATTCAACTTATATTCTACCTTGATGATTGCTGTTTTGGTTTTTTTCTATGTAAAAAAAAATGTTCCATATTTTTCAGGGTAAGCTTTTTTTTTTTTTAACCAACAGTTCATGCTCTAATGGGAACTGCTACAAGAACTGAGATTAAACTCAGACAAAAATGGCTGCTGCATGCCATTTCCTATAAAATATTATCTAAGAGAAAAATTCTGAGGTACACCACCATGCATATTGGATTTAGAAATTCTTCTTTGAAACACTTACTGCAGCCAAGATGAAGTGCAGCTGGATAATGCATACATGTCTGTTAATAAATAGTGGAACCACACATGTCTTTCCAAAAATGCCCTGAAAAAAAATCACAACAAAAAAGCCTCAAAAAACTTTAGGACAGACAGATTGCCACAGATATGAGGCAAGAGAAAATGGAACTTTCTAGACGCAGCAGCATGAACACAAGTACATATGCTGAGTACAGATTCCAGCAAATATTGTGTTTTGACATCTTTAAGCTTGGGTTATCATAAATCAAATAATAGTGATGAAACAATTACTGCAGAGAAGAAATTGCTGTAAAATATGACTGCCTTTGGATTAAATATAGAAGCAAGATAGAAGTAGGCAGTACCTCCTCTTCACTGGCGTAAACACTAGGCCATGTTTTGATCCTATCTGGCAATCCGCAAATATCAAATAAAAATGTGTCATACTTATTTGCCCTCATCAATTTGATGTTGGAAGCAGATCCAAACCAGTTCAAGGGTTATTAAATCATCATTCAAGATTCATCTAATTAAATTATGAAACATGTCTTTCATCCTGTTGTCTCCTCTACCAGCAGACCATTGTTTGTGTTATCTTCACAAAATCTGGGATCACAGATGAAGATAAAACTACTCCAAAAGGATTTTGATAGTTCTGTGTTGATGAAGTATCTGAGCGTAAAATAACGTGATTTTGTGTGATTTGACTACTATTTTTATGCAGTGTGTATAAGTAATATCACTTCCTTTTGTAATATTTTACATCTAGACAATATTTAGAGAATTTTTATTTTAGAAATGTTTTTGTTAGGCAAAGGAATACCTGAACCAAAAGGATTTGTAGCCATCACAGTATGTAACAGATGTGGTTTGAGATCAATGACAGATCTCAGTTGTTTGTTTTGGGCTTTTTCTCCTGAGCAGAACAAAAAATAATCACTAAGGGATTTTTTTTTTGGACAGTGCATAGAGGAATTTATCATAGTTCTTCACTTTAAAGCAGCCTTGTTGGCATCATGCATGCTAAATAAATTTACAGTTGTGTGCTATCATAATTGGAATTTGGTAAGCTTTGAACTACCCACACTTGAATGGAAGTTTCTCAGCCTCAAGCAAAGCTTTGACAGCTCAAATGCCATAGTGAAAAACTGTGAGACAGCTGCAATATTTAGAGTCAAGATCTTCTTTCCCTCTTAAACCATGCATTATTTCCAACAGCACCTACCAAGACTGCGGTGTGGGTCACAGTAATGTGCCCTGCAAACTCTTATTTTGCTTTTCTTTCACAATCATTGGAAGTCTGCCATGTCAGGTAGAAATACTCAGAAGCCAAAAATCAGCCTGTGGCAGCCAAGCAATGTACAGTGGGTGCATGGTCAGTTAAAAGCATGGTTTTCTGTGTGTTGGTCATGTTTATGACCACTGATCATAAACACAAGGCTAACAAGGGCTGGGATGTTTTTCCTTTACTCCAGGCTGTCCCTTTGCCACAAATATTGCCCAGGGGAACAGACAAGCTGGAATTATCATTTCAGAGTTCCATGGAGACAGTAATTTTTACCTCATCAAAACTCTTCTACTCATCCTTGAAATCTCCTATAGCTTGTAATTGAGGAAACTAGAAATTAGCACCTCACTGATTTGTATGTCATGCAACTGCATAGTGGAATGAATCACTGCTGCACTTGCAGTTTTGTGTTTCTTTCCATTTTCAATTTTAAGACATAAGGAAAGACAAAAACAAAGGAATACTTTTCTTTCAGAAAACTTTTTCAAATACGATTTCATATATTGGGAGATTTGGTAGATAAAATAACAGGTAATTGCACAAAGCAGATGATGTCTTCATCTGTACAATTATTTAATGGAGCTGAGTGGCCTTGGAACTTCTAGGCTGTGCTATCTGAACAAGGAAATAAAATAGATGAACTTGCAAGTTATTTGAATACCAGGAATTTCCCAAAAGTGTGACTTCAAAACACTTCAGAAATTCAATCACAGTGACATTCTAAAATCAAATGTTCTTTTTTTCTTTACTGAAATGGCAGTTCTTCAGTTTTGAAAAGTACATTAATTTTGTATTGATCACAACTTTCATTTTCTTATTACCTTATAACAATTTTGCTGCTACTGATACTTTTTCTTAACCATTCTCTACTGGTCATTTATATATGTGCTGAGTTAGATCTTTCATTTCACCAAAAATTGTCTTATCTGCATTTTCATGTAAAAGCATATAGAAATTGCTTTTCAATAATACCTCTAATGTTCCCAGACAGGTATTATCTTGCTCACCCAAACATGCTGTTCCCAGTTTGCTTTACGGATGTCAGACAGAAAGAAGTCTACATTGCAGATAATGACAGTTTTTCTTACCACATAGCTAAAAACTCAAACTTTTGCTGCAACAATTCGAATGACATACTCATATCAGTATCAAATGAATATCATATAAGCAAGGTCTTGTTAAACTAAAGTAAGTGTAGATTTATATGGAATCTCTTGCCTTGTGGCAAGATTCATTAAATTTCATGAGCAAATATTGTCCTACAGAATATCTAAGAGCTCAATTACTTTCTTAATATCTTCTATATTTGACTTTAAATAAATCTAGTGTTACTTCAAAAGCACCCACTGCATGGAAGATGGATTTTCGCCTTCCAAGTGGTTAGCTGCAACCTTGACATGTGTAACCTGATTAGCAATATTTTGAAAATATTTAGCCAACTTTGTTCTCTGTTTAAATACAAACTGCTGGGAGGTTTGTAGGCAAATTTAAGAAAAAATTATCTATGTTTTTAGTATTTTAGGAAGTTCACAAGCTATCAGAAAACTGTATTACTTCTGCATTGGAACAAGATGAAAATGTTTAATTTCAGCTGAATTCCACTAATATTATCCACTCCTTCCTGGAAGCAGGTACTCATATACTCATTTTCTTCAAATGTCAGCTAATCTCCAATTATACATAATTTCACATGATGAAACCTAACTTTAGTTTAATGGATTTGCAAAGAAAGTTGGGTGTTAACAATTGTATCATGGGAAAAGTAGTTTTAGTAGTTCTTCCACCACAGACTAACATGCAATTATAATACTTTTAATGTACAACTCTTTACATAAAATGTAGTTTAATGGTGCTTGGAATTTTAGAAGAAATTTTTTATCAATTCCATTAATAAGAAGGAGATTTTTTTAGTTTGATCAACATATATTTGATTTCAATAAAGTGTTCAAAATCTTCATTTTTCTTGTAAATGAAAAAATTCTGAAAATTTTGTGTATGTTTTCAGACCTCAAGCTCTTATTTAATTACACAAAATAAACCAAATTGCAGAACTAATTAATTAAAATTCAAAATTTTCTGACCACTAATTAAAATCCACAAGTCTCTAAACACCAGTATTTTTAACTGCTACCACAGACATGGAAAAAGTAGCTCTGTTAAAGCTGAAGGAAACTGTGGTAACTGATGGCTATTGCAGTGTAGTGGTATTTAGAAAATGACAACTGTAGAAATAGATTTGTCTATTAATCATATGAGCAATTGCTTAATTACTGACTGAACAAAAACAGCTAAGGCAGCACTGGAATATGATTAACTGTTATGCATATAACTGTCTATTTTAAATAAAGTGATAAATGTGCTGTTGTTTTTCCCTGTTAATAGGCAAAGCAAAGCAAAAATGCATTACATCTGCAGAAAACTGGAATGAAATGTCTGCAAAATTATACGTAGTTACATGTTTTTATAGAACACAGTTTAACTTGTCAATTTCTTTTCACAGGGAGGTTTGATCATCATAAAATCTACAGGAGCATTTTACTCTGGTAAATTGTATTTCAAACACAATATAGAACAAAAGTAGTGTTTTAAGGACCAGACTTCCTGGGTTTGCTTCATGCAGAATATTTGTAGGACTGTTTTGTTTTGTTTTGCTTTGCTTTACTTTGTTTTATTTTTGGGGGTGTTTTTTAGACCACTGTATCACTAGGTACAGGGAAAAAAACCCCCAAAAATATGACATTTATAACCTTCAGGTTTCATAAAGACAAGTCCCCCTCCCTTCAACTCTCACACAGCATCAGTTGTCCCATCTAGCTCCCTGAAAGTACAAATTCAAGTGCTATGAGATGGCTCAGTTCAAAACTTGATCAGAACATCTTGATTCCAGCTACCTGTAACAGTCCTTCAAAGATTGTTTCAGCGTGTGCCAATGCCATTCAAGAATATGCAACACTTGCTTTTATTGCCAAGACGTAGCAGTCTGATAGCATGAGACATTTTGTTCTAACTATTTCGGGAACTTTGAGATCAGTTGCTCTAAATAAATGTCTTAAAAATGTAAAGGCATAATTTGACACAAAGAAGATCCAGGGCCCTATAGACATGTGAATCTGACTTTTTTTCTGATGTAGCACCTTGAAGACACCCTTTATCTTCACAGGTAGTAGTAGTAGATGTCAAGTAGTTTAATTTGCTAGTAAGAAACAAAATGAGATAATTTTTAGCATTTCATATTCACTCTTCGCAAATAGTATTTGCCTTCTATATAATTTGTATAATGGTATCATTTTGGACAGCTGGTAAAAATCTTTAAAAACAATAAAATCAGAAGAAAAATAAAATTACAAAAAAAAATTATAGAAAATCATTATTAGCAGCTTTTGTGAGCCCACATTCAATTATTGATTTCAGTAATTTCACAAATTTTATTTCACATAAATATCAAATATGCAATTTGGCTTCACAGTACATCAAAGTTTGTTTCACGTATAGATCTTTAAACCAAGTATTTGATAAAATCCAAATAATTTATATAGATCCAGATGTGCCTTTCCCTACTTTGTATTATACAGGGTGACATATGAAAATGCATACACTAGCAATAACGTAGAAGGTTTTGTCCCCTTTTTGGTTTGGTTTTTTTTTTTTTTTTTCTTTAGGGAATCCAAATTGTCACCCATATGAAAAGAAACATAAACAATTGCCAAATATTTTTAAAATTACTTCATAATCCTTTTGAGAACAAAAACCTTCTGGCAGTTTCTATATACAAATAGAACAGTCTGATTTAGCAAGAGTTTTATTAAACAGTACTACCTTCTTTTGTCACATTATAAAAATATAAAATACTTAGAAAAGAAATTATTTTTTCTTTCTTTAATGTGTTGTCATGTATTCTTTCGAAGTCATTCAAAACCAAGCTATACCATATTGACACATAATTTTGACTCTTTTTAATCTTATCTTTTTGGCCCACACAACTGCAGAAACTTTGCAAATATTTATGAAAAATGACACTTTCATTTGCAATGAAGAATGCTAAGGGATAAGATGAGAAAAAATTCTCAAGCTTCCTGTAGAAAACTTGAACAGTCTGATACAGCAGACCCTGAAAGGGAAGAAAGAGTCAGACCACTTGGTGTTTGCTTGCTTCCACTTCTGACACACTGGCTTTCTCTTAGTCATTACTGTAGGAAAATGTATCAGTATGTTAACATTTAGCAGGTGGGAAAATGCTAAAATGGTATCACTCTCAAGCACAGTGAAATTAAGTTTCAGGTCAGATTTTGTCATCAAAGAGAAAAAATTTCATATCAAGTCCCTGCAGTGATTGACAACAAGAAATTTATATTAGTTGTAAAGCATTCAGAGATTTAGAGAATCAACAGACTACTAATTTTCCTTCCTTAACCAGATACTGTGCTATTGTTTTTTGTGTTTGTTATGACTAAATCCTTTCATAAATATCCATCATGGAATCTCAGCTTGCATTTACAAATCTTTCTTAAAAAACCAAAACTTTCTCAAAAGCTTCTCAAACAAAATATTGTGCAGTCTCATGGATTATTTAATATTATGACCTTCCCATCTAATAAATTAATTTTTTTACAAAATTATTTTTTTTCCCTCTACAGTCAAAACTGCAAGGAGATTATGTTGTCTAAACTGCTCAGACCTGAAATTTTCTGTTTATAACTGGCAACATCTCTCCTTTTTATTGTTCTATGAAGCATCTGTTATGAGACAAAAATTATCTTTATTTACTCTCCCGATGGTTCATATTTCCTTGGCAAATTCCTGCCAAAGACAGATGAAGGCGCATAAAACCTGGTGCAGCTGCTGGCAGCCGCTGTGCATCGAGCAGCGGAGCCTACGTGGGAGCACCGTCAGCATGTGGCTCAAAATAGGCAGTCTGTGTGTCCCGAGGGGGAAGCTATCCCTGCCTACTTCAGTGATTCCCAATTACACAGGGGAGCTTACACCTGTGAAGGAGCCATCTGCTTACATCATAATCCACGCTCTCACATCAAGGCCTTCTCCTTGATGTCCTTTGTTGGGCAGACTTGGCCTGCAAGTAAAAGCGGTGGGGGGGGGGAATCAAACACTAAACTACTACAAAAAAAGCTTAAACAACTTAAACAGTCTGTTCTCTGTGTTACACAGGCAGACAATAACATGCTCAAAGCCAGTGCCAGTAAAGACATAATTTACTTTTCCTGCTTGCTGAGGGTTTAAAAATGCAATTACAATCTCACATTGTATGAGAAGGTTTATTCCTTTACGCCTCAGAATATCTCTGAGTCTAGAAGTTCACTTTGAGAAAATACACCTGTCCTTCCATCTGCAGAATATTCAATGACTAGTGGGAAAAGTAAAGATGCCATTCTTGAGAATTGTCTTTCCTGTGACATTCGTCTTATCATAATAGAAACCCAAATCTTAGAAAAGCTTTTCATGAAAATGTGTTACGTACAAGGTAGGTTGAAAATATATGTCCTTCTTTTTATTTTTTTTTTTTAGGTTTATAAAATATCTAGTTGACATTATAGCAACTTGCATTAGATCTGGCACAGCAAATCACCTAGTGAATTTATGTGACTCTCGCTAATACATTTCCAAAAGGAATTTCATTATCAGATGAATTTTTGTTTTCTTATTTTTGAAAAAATACAGTTGGATTGTATATTCCCGAGACAATGCACTCAGGATTTGGGTCCTGTAAGTTCAGAATTTTCTATAGTAAATGACAACCATTATCACACTCTCTCACAGTTAAATGTGATGGCTTTCACCTTATATAGCAAAACTGCAACATCTTCAATAGGGAGACTGTCCCTGATTATGTGTTTACACAGCTCTGAGGAAAACAAAGCCTTGGCCTTCCAGGGCAAACAGAAGTGCCATGTAATACAAATGCTCAATTATGAAAGTTAGTGTGGGCAATGCCATTCAGGAAAGATGCTCCAAATGGACTCATAATTGGCTGATACTTAATTTCTGATGTGAATATCTGAAGCAGGTTTCAGTCCCTCGCCAAAAGGTTGTTTAAAAGTCCAGACAAAAAAAAAACCCCAAAAAACCAAAAAACAAACAACAAAAAAACCCCAAACAAAACAAAACAAAAAAAAAACAACAAGCAGGCTTTATCTGCACTAGAAAATTAAGCCTTTATAGAAAATGTTCCAAGTATTGTGATTACATGTATTTTTCAGCTGGTAGAATGCTGCAGGTAGTCAGCCTGGGTCAACCAGCAGTCTCTCCAGCAATCCCTTGACACCCTTATGGTGTTTGAGACCCATCCTGGCTAACTCAGACCCTCTTTTGCAATTTTACAAGGGTTTGATGACTCAGGGATGATTCAGATTCCAGCCTTTTTGTACCAGTTGGGCTCAATGTCAGCAAGCACTCCCTAGCACTCTTTCACTTGGTATCAGAGATGTCACCACAGGGGCCACACATCATCATATTCTCGCTTACAGTATTACCAACAACAGAGTCATCTGTCACAGCTCTGGAATGTGCTCTTCATTTTGTTTAACTGATTTATATTTCAGTGTAAACTGTTTGGTGTCTTCAACTGTGTCTGTTCCTGTACATGGCCAGATTGCAAACAGCAGGGAAAAAACCCTATCATCCATAAGCAAGCATTTAATTTCTTGGCTGAAAATTTCACACAGGAGAGAGATCTCTAGTTTGTATGCTAGTAAATGCATTTACAGCTGAGACACCATCACAAAATGGACTGCCAGTTACGAGAATAACTTTGCACATGACTGGACAAGTCCAACACACTTGCATTCAAATGATCTAAAATGAATGGTCCCAGTTCTGTTATTCTTCATTCTACACTTGTTTCATGCATAGAGGTTTAGGCCACCATAAATTCATATCAGTTGTTTTACTATCCAAACAGGTTTTTTCAAGATTTTCTCTCTTATCACAGATATTTAAAAATAAATAAATAGATCCTGTTTCCTGATTACTCTAGCCATTGAACAAAAAATTAAAAAGAAATAGTGATAGACGAATCTCCAAAGCTGTATGATTTGGCTCGGAGGGCTCTGTCCTCTATCCAAACAATAATTTGGAAGTGGCTGACTAGAAGCCAGGAATATCCATTTGGAGCTTCTCTGAAGTATCTTAGTGAGTGAGGGGGGCTAGAGAATTTTTCCACAGCATACCAAGACAGTGAGGGTAGAGAGGAGAATGTCTCTGAAAGAAGTCCAAGGGAAAGTAAAGTCAAGGCCTATTTCATGGTTATCGTATTGGGTGAGTTTTATGGGGAATTCTCTTTATGCCAGACTCCTTGCAGCAAAACAAGGGTAATTCTTACTCTTTCTGTGCATCACACATGCAAACTGGAATTTCTTTCTAACACTATCCGTAAAAGTCTTTTGAATACTAAAATGGGAAATCCCTCCAGGCAAAAGCTGAGCCTCCACACAGCATGTACAGCTCCCAGTACAGCTGACTCTGACCTACACTAACAGTACATACAGAGCAAAGGAGCTCAGATATTATGCGATCTGACACTGAGGTTAAAGCTCAGTTATTACTTATTTAAACTAACTCATGCGTGACAAAAGAAAATCTTTTATTAAAAAAAATCAATCATGATTGTTAGTCATAAGTGTTAGGTCATTTTGTGCTTGTCCTTAACTCTTTTCTAAGCAGGTTTTCTTTTTCTGAGGATGTTTAATCTAGCATAATCTAGGAGTACAAATAATGCAATTAGACTAGCGGTGGCCTTTAGCCATTAATGCAATGTAGACAGAAAGAGTAAATGAAAGTAACTCCTTTCTCTTCAGTGAATTAGTAAATGAATGGCCAATGAAATCTCTTGCCAGTCACCAGATGGTGCAATTACCAACATTCCTAAAAAATTTGTTCAACTGTATATATGATTTAAACTTAGGGAAAGTGCTCTTCATTGGTCATTGAGATTTTAATCACAAAAGACATTTCATTTTATAAGCAAGTACTCTAATTGAAACAGTTTCCTAAATATACACATTATTGTGATAACAATAGGAAAATACATAGCTTGATATCAGAGATTCCAAGATGCAGCCTAAAAAACTGATTGTTATTTTGAAGTTGAGAATTTGTATCCATAGCTTCATCATTCACGCACTTCATGTTCATCTGGTAATGCTACTCATACACTGTAATATTGCACATTTTCAAACATAGTAATATTGCACAGTTTAATACATTCAGCAGAAAGACTTTACTCAATATCTTTAAGTACAAAGAAAGAAAGCTCAGCAATTTATCTTTTCTTACTGAAAATAAAGTTATTACAGTACTTGTGTATACACTAATAAATTTAGAAGTAAACACTTAATGTGGTAAAATATTGGAGAAAGAGGTTAACACAACCACAGACATTGCTATATTTTTTTAATGTGCAAAATGTTACAGCACTTGGGACAGAAGTTACCTTAAAACAATTAGGCAAATTCAATCAGAATTTAAAATTCTAACTCAGAACATTTAGGCCTTACAATAACGGGACCATTTGTAACAAAAGCAGTGCTGTTTCAGTGCAAAAGTATGTGCTGAAACCTAATTTTCCTATAAGGCAAGTTCAAACAATTGTTTCGCATCCATTGAGCTTGATCATAAATAATACATCCATAATACACACATGTAGGGCAGAAAAAAATTTGGCCTATTACATCAGTCTTGTGCATTGATGGGACAGAAATCACATCCCAAAGTACACTTATATTTGAGATAGTGTTTCCTCATTAGCAGAGAAATATGTATGTATGTGTGCATGCACACAAAATTATTTTGAAAGCAGGTTCTTAGCCACAGAAATTACAGCTCTCACTGAAGTAACTCAGAAGGAATCCGTAAATATACAAGGTCAGAACCATAACTGAAGTAAATAAAATTATTTACATCCTAGTTCAAAAGGAATGCATATTATGCTATTTCTGATTTAATTAATCTATGATCCATGACTTACAGCAGTTCCAATATTCTCATCAAAGTAAAAATAAAAACTCACAAGTGTGGCTAAAGTACCTTTGTACTGCCATGGTAAAAACAAAACAAAAAAAAAGGAAAACAGGAAAAAACCTGATTTTTTTCTGGCCTTGAAATCCTGTTAAGTTTGTTTGTCTCCCATCTCTGTGAAGGCCAACAGTCAGAGACTGCTCAAAAAAAAAGCAGTTCTATGGGTCAGGAAATCTCCGAATGTGTGATTGCGCAAGTCAGTGGAGGAAGAGAAACAAAGGACCTGTGATGCATTTAGGTTACTCAAGGAGCTTGCAATTCTGTATTTGTTCTATTTTAATTTCACAATTGTTTCACAGTGCTGAAGATTGCAAAGCAATCAATAGTGGGCAGGAACTAATTTAAAGTCAGTAAATACCCTATTGTAACAGTGGAAGGATTATAAATGGAAAAGAAATAAAATGACAGATTTATTTTTTGTCTCAAAATTGATTAATTTTAAAAAATTGTTGTACTGTTTTTCTCTTCAGAAATATTTGTCAATGATGCAGTCAGAGCCTTAAACGAAATGTACCACTTGTACAGTTCTGTATATAAATTTCTAACCACATACTTTTCCCCCAACAACAAAAAAGCAAAGAAAAACCATTTCATTGATACTTACTGGCTGATATAGATATCCAAAATAGTCCTGGGACATGACCCGAAATTGTAGCATGACGTTATGAGTTATTTTGGACTGAAAAGTTCAAGCTTAAAGTAAAAATAGCTATAGCCAGAGGTAAAAAAGCAACTAAAGAGAAAAAATAAATGCACTAGAATAAGAGGGGTGGGAAAGTCATACCAATTCGATTTTTTTTCCTTCTGCTTGCAATTTTTACAGTATCCTATGCAGACAATTGCCTTAAATAAGTATGTGCTTAAATTTCTGAATATGTCACAAATATTCAGAATATGTGAGAGAAAGAAACCCATCAAAAAAACATTCTGCCTCATCTGAGATCATGAATGCTAACGAAATATAAATGTTTAATTGTACAATTAAAAGTAGTAGAGTTTTCCAATATTAATAATATTGTTTTAGTAATCCTGAACTTTCCTCAGCATATCCATTTCAAGTAAACTGACCAAACCCAACTGACTGACCCAATGTGCCTTATTTTATCATTGTTTGTCTTTAGAATTCTTTGTGTAAAATTATCACCATTTAGTGCCTATCACTACTTGGGTAATACTTTTTGGCACTCATGGCACTGATTAGCTCTCTTTGGGTTTGTAGAGAAAGCAAGGAAATGCAAGTTCTGACCCTGCAAAAGCTTATGCCCCTGATGTCTCCATACACTGCAAGGAAGCCCTGCTGACACCAGCTGAGCTGTTCTCAACATTCTGAGTTACATGTGGTTTCAAATACTTGCAGTCTCAGGAGCAATCAGAAGAGGAAATTGTTTGTACCTTATGTCTCTAAAACTCTAAATGCAACCTAAAACCATCACTTTCTTTTTTGGAAGTTATCTCCAGGGCACTGGGTCCAATTTTGCTTGCAAGACTTGCTTTTAGTTGTCCATTTCATGTAAGGAATATTTTCAGTTAAATCCCTCTTGAATAACAAGCACAGTTAAGTGTTTTCCTCAGTCAATGCTAGGCTACCCTGACCTTCACAGTGCAGCAGGATGACACAGTTAAAACCTGAAGAACCTGCACCTTCATATCCATTTATTCTCAGGTGTGATCTCTTGCAACGTTA
>VYZP01077316.1:623-20494 GCA_013400635.1 Hypocryptadius cinnamomeus | reverse complement strand
GTGATCTCTTGCAACGTTACATTGCTGTAACTACACCTGGGATGTCTTGCTTAAGCAAGAGTGAGAGAAATCTACTTTTCGGATTGTGATTTCTGGAATGATAAGTGAAAATCTCCAGAAAAACTTCAAAACACATGGTCTCTTCTGTGAGCTACTATCATCCTTTATTCCATGAGCAGGAACTCAGTTCTCCACTTCTGTAAAAATTACTTCAACATAGCAATCTGTCTATGGCAGGTTTGCCATCCATTTTTCAAAATGCAGTGTGGAGTGTTGTACTTCAAACCCCTAAAATGTCAGACTCTGTAGTTTAAAGCTGTCCTTTGAAATATACAAGGTTTAAGGTTGCGAATCATCTCTTTAAGTTAAAAAAAATACTTGTGGGGTGTCTTCTGGGTGACCGGATTCTGGACACATGAGCAAAGAGAAAGTGTTTAGCAATAGGTACAGGCAGAGCTACTGCTTAAATAAAGTGTTTGTGCTTGGAGATATCTGATATTTGTAGTTAATGTCTTAATATGATGAGATTGCTTCTCTTCTTCAGTGTTTACTTTGCACACACGTGAACTGGTGCCAAATTCTGTGATGACTTGATCAAGTGAGTCTGCACACTGAAGACTGTTTTAAACGGATATTTGCTCTGTTATAAAGTAGAAGGAATGAGAAGTTTTTTAATTAGCAGTCTAGTAAATTTCAGGTTTCGTGCGTCACATGGGTCTCCATTTCTATTTTTCTGGAGTTATTGTTTAGACTGAAAGATTTTTAAGACTTGTTGCTACAGTAGCAGTAGGGCAATAATAATTTCCTGTAAAAGCTTAGTGTGCTATGTTACTGTGTTATGCAATTGCACAGTCTAACAAACAATAACTCTTTGGTTTTTCTATCCCTAGAAAAACCAAAGAGTTTCTGAGCTCTCCACCTTCTGTTAAATTTTGAGTATCTCATGATATTTTGGTAAACAAGAACGTATATGTGTTACTAGCTTTGCACGTAACACAGACTGGACAATCTGGAAGGTAAAATTAATTCATTCTTCCAGATTAACCAAAATACTCATATTGGAGAACCTCCCATATCTTGAATGAGTGTGAGAGATCAGAAACCATCAAGTCCAATTTGTAATGCAATGAAGAATGAAGTAGGAAGCTGCTAAAAATCTGCCTGCAGCAGAGACAAAACGATGAAGTCCCAGAGGTGCATGCCAACAGGCAACTTTTCTGCAGTCCACAGGGGGATGATTCAGGAGTTGTAGACAGCTGCTCAGCTGTGAAGCTAGAACGAAGAAAGGTCAACCTCTTTTCTTTCTCCTTTTCCTCTGTGCAATGAGAGTGAAGACAAAAGATGGTTTTGTTCTGAGGTGTGGACTTGCTTTGACTTATCCTGAAGAGTTAAATTCTGTGTTACTATTTTCCTCATCCAAATATATTGGTTTGTTTCTCTAATGAAATGTAGTCTGGAGACTGAAAACTTTTTTATGTGTTGACGTTCTTTCTTCAAAGAAAAATTGAAGTAACTCCGTCTTAAGGTTTTGGGCTCTTGCAACAAAAATATTTTTATACAATGTCTTGGCAAGACCTGCCTGTTTTCCCTAATAGGAACCATTGGTATCACCAAATATATTAAACTCAAACACATAACAAAGAGATGACATCATTGTTAACAGTGGATGCAATGGCTCAACATTTTTAAACAGAATTTCTGCAATTTTACCATTACAGTAGGCCAAAAAAATCTAGGCAAAAAGATTTCATTATGTTTATGAAGTACAAATAGGAGATTTGCAACCAAAAATCAGATCTTAGGAAGCAACAGACATTGCTGCATAACTGATACAATTGCCTATTATTTGAAGGAAAATATTTAAGAAAACACTAGCAATTGTGAAAAACAGATGACTATATTCTTTGAAAATCTAATTCTCAAGTCTGGCAGCAGTTTGTACCAGCTGTTAGCTGAGGGTTTTTTAACAGCGTGTTCATGTAAGCCTATATATGCATGGAGAAATTAAGATTCTGAATCTTGTCCTTCATTTTTCATCTAGGAAAAAAGGAGATCTGGATATGGTGTTCAGGAATGTAAACTAAGTGAAAAAGATTATTGCTTTTCAGAACTTTCTTGTCTACAATGAATGTGTTACCTTGATGTTTAATTTCAATTGGATAAATATATTCTCATATTTACTGTGTTAGTGCTTTCTACAGTAACACTAATGGGAGATACATGTTTTGGTATAGAAGATGTCAATATAGGAAGAATAGACTAATAATAAGCTGTAGATAGTTTAAGTCATAAGGGACTTTTGAAAGATGCTAGAATTATTAAACTGAAATCTGTACCACAAAAACCTGGTCTGAATCCAAAGGGAACTACTTTTATTGACTTTTATAAATGCTAGAGCAGACTGGTTTCAAACAAATAATTTTTCCACAGCACTTATTGTCTTTGTTAGTGAAAACAAGAGAAAAATTAAATAACTGATTTTCACTATTACTTTCAAAATAAAAGAGATTGGATTATTACCTCTGGAAAAAAAAAAAAAAAGAAAAAAAGAAAAAAAAAAGAAAACCAAAAAACCCCAGCCAAAAAGTAGTTGATATTCATAAAAATAATGGAAAAAAGTTCTGCAAATAATAATATGAAAGGAATTCAATGAAAAACTTATTTTCTACAGAGAAATAAAACCAAAAGAAAGTAAACCCTAAGAAAGCCTCTTGGTTTGACTTGGAAGACTTCATCTTTTCCTTGTTTTTTTTTCAATAAGCTGAAATAGCAACTTCCAAGCACATGTCTAAGAAGTCAGCATATCAGGTTTCAGAGTTATGGAAGACTATAAACTGTACAACTTGGAGCTGGGACAATGTCATTGTTTATATGCACATATGTGTAATTTGGATAGTATCTTCAAGCTGTTCAGTATTGTTTTACTCTCAAAGCTGTTGCACTCAAGTGTAAGAAGACTCTGGTAGTTCCAAACATCAGTGTTTATAATATTATCACTATCCAGAAGCTTCCTCCAAAATGCAGTCATTCTATGCTCTTTTCTTGTCACAAAAGCTGCTGAAAAGCAAAAAATCTCAACAAATCAGATTTGTTAATAATATAATGTAATTTAGAGTATTCTCACAGCTTCTAGAAATCAGTTGTCATCTTTGATTATGAATTTAAATATTTCTATACTATTAGTTTATTATGTAAACTCAAAGATATCCTAAGCGATCATGTTTGTAGAAATTCTTTACAGGCATCCTCTGCACCAGTCTCTACTTCCCTTGTTAGATCATCAAAATGCCACTAATCTAAAAAAGACATTGGGATTATTTGAGGATAAATTCAAATTTAGTTAATTGCCCCTTACACATGCTTAGAAACACTGAATCAAAGTTTGAGCTCTATGTCGAACGTACTCTGCAATGAAATTGTGAGCTTTATGTATCCCAAAGCATTTTCCCTTTAAAGTCCTACAAACTATGCAATTCCTACATAAATATCTGTTCGTACTCATAATTGCAGGAATTCTGGGGCAATATTCTTTAATGTTACACATCACCATCTTATACTGATGTTAATGTAATCCACAACTCAAAATATTTTCAGGCAGTCATTTGCCAATTTTCAGATTCCTTGTTAAATTAGTAGACACTAAACATTTGAAAAGCATCAGTTTCTGAAAAACAAAAAAACCTACCTAAACCCATCAATGGAAAAAAACCAAAAAAACAGAGTGTTTCATTATGCTGAAATTCTCAAATGTAAAAAACTAGATGTTGTAATTTACCTGTGAAGTTAATTCTTTATTTTATAAAATAGAGATGAGATTTAACTGAATTGCATGAAATATTGTGGCTAGACTGTAACTCCAGAAGTCACACAGGTGGAAGATTTTTGTTTGCATTAAATTCTTACTTTAACATATTAGACTCCTTTTTCCAAAACTTAATTTCAGTGGTGATCTCAGAATTCACAGCTACAATTACTATAGCAATACTACATTGTACCATAGGAAAAAGTACTTATTACCAGTCCTGATCTGTTCTGCCAAAAAATCTTGTTCAGTCATAAAGATTTCTGGAGCAGAATGGTCTCTTTTTCTCTCTATGATACTATTATTCTTAGTCTGGGTCATGACTTGCATTTATACATTTAGTCCTTGTAATGACATGAGAAGTCAATTTAGATAAGTAGTCCTTACACTTGATCAATACAAGACCATTTTATATCTGACTTTTCCAAACTGCTATATATCCAATACTAAGACAGCATAAAAGTTATCTCAAATTGGAGAGTCAGAAGCAGGGGTGTCCAATATTAGTCTCCAGGTGTCCACAAATAAAGATAAGGTTTTATGTAATTCTAAGTCAGTGGATATAAGGATTTCTGTACATGTCATTTTGTACTACCGCCAAAGCTAAAAGTTATATTATTTCCTATTTCTTGCTTTTTCCATTTCATGCCTGACCCATGGCAAAAGGTGAAAATATCTTAAACAAGATAAAGTACAACCAAATGCTGTATATTCTTCTGCAATTAAATTACTCAGAAAGCCATCAAGCAGGTAAATTTCAGCCCAGGTATACTCCACATATATTCAAAGGCAAATGCACAAGGTAAAGGGGCAAAGATGAGTACATGGATCTTGTAATAAATTTTGTAAATTTTGGAGGGGTTTATGCTTTCCTGAGTTGGTCAAAACACTGTGTGGTCCTCCATCTCCCTCAAAGTAAAAGAAAAATAAAGGCAATCCAACATTACCACACAATAGCTTTATTAAAATTTTGTTTGAAGATGGGAGATCTCATAGCATTTCCACTTTAAGCTGGAAAAAACTTTGAACCTATTCTATGCACTTGTCAGGTTTTCAAATTTACAATCACCTGAAACAGAGAAATAATCTGTCAACAAAAGGCATCTGAAAGGTTGGAGAGTGCTCTGAGCTAAAATCCCAGAAAGGTGAGAGGCCAGATGTTCTCCCCACTGATACTATCTGAAGCAATGTGTCAGACACCTGAGGCCAGAGGGCACCAAGGCAGATGTCACCCTATACAGCTGGGAGAAATGTGTGGAGGGCACTCTGAAAAGCAGGTGGGAAAGGATGCTATCTAAAGGTGAAGCCCTGCACGTCCTGCAGCTGCTCCAAGCACAGGGATTTGTGTTGCACATGGTTGACTTCTCCTGACCTCCACCTATCGTAGGGCTGATCATAAAGACTCTTCACATTTAAGCAGGAAAAAGAAGAGGCATTTTGTTAAAATTCGGCACCAAACAGTTAAAAAAAAATTTATGCAGACATATATACATACATATATATATTTATAAATAAATAGAACTATGCAATAAAAAACTATTGAAGGAGTGTGTGTTGAATGATGTGCAAATAAAGCTAGTTTGGTAAATGACCTGTGTCTGGGAACTTCACTAAATTGATGTATTTTCCAGTACTCTGGTACTTTTTCTGTGAGAGACAACATATGGACTTCAATTAAATGTTTTTTAATTATTCCTCCTATTATATTTTTACCATTGACAAAAGTGAAGTGCTTTAATTAGCAATTTTAATTGTTTCATTCAGCTCTACTTTACAGATTCAGTCCTGCTTTATAGATTTTCTTCTTAGAAAAAATTGAGAAGCTTATAAAAAGAAATTTATTGGAATTACCTCTTCTCTGTTTCATATACTTTATTAAAATAAACACAAAAACTGGCTGCCTGTGCTGAAGTAACTGTATCACACAAGTAAAGAAGTAGGTGGCATTGTTTCACAGAATATTTTATCTAAAAAATTTAAAGCAAAATCTACAAAAATGTAAATTATCTTCATGTCTGCCATTTCCTAAAGAAATACATAACTACACAGAGCAACAACGCAGCATCTGGAAAACAGAGCGTGAGCATCAGAGTACAGTACTTAGTCATTACCCTAAAGAGTAAAAAAAATTACCCTGAAAGGATATATCAGAATGATAGCACTGTTTTAAGTAAGTTGTTTATGAGGAACTGAATTGCTTCTTCTTTGGAAACTTATGAGATCCAAAGTGTACTGTGTAGCTATAAATTTAGTAAAAGCTTAATTTAGTCATTGCATAGCATTAAGCCACAAGAATATTTTTTGTGGAAATAATTTCCAATGTGATAATGCTAAACATATTTGTTTGGGCTTGGGATTTTTTTTTTTTTGGTTTTGTTTTCAAAAACTCAACCCCAAAAAATCATGAAGAAACAAATATACCAAAATGCTGTTCTTGCTATGCTATGCTATGGCAAGAAACACTGCATAGGGAGGTCTGCATATAGTACACGCATTACATATCCAGTATTACATAATTACATGTTCAGTTCTGGGGTCCTCAGTACAAGAGAGACGCGGAGCAAGTCCAGACAGGGCTATGATGATGATTAGGGGACTGGAGCTCCTCACTTATGAGGCAAGTGTGAGGCACTGTCCCTGTTTGGCCTGGAGAAGAGAAAACCAAGAGGCGACCTTATTACTGTACATAATTAACTGAAGGGAGGATGCTGAGAGGATGGGTCAGTCATTTCTCAGTGATGCCAAGTGGTAAGACAAGAGGCAATGGGCAGAAACTGATGCACAGGAAGTTCCACCTGAGTATGAGGAAGAACAACTTTACAGTGTTGGTGACTGAGCATCGGAACAGGTTGCCCAGAGAGGCTGTGGATTTTCCCTCACTGAAGATGTTCAAGAACCATCTGGGCATAATCTTGAGTCATGTTCTCTAAAAGAGTCTGCTTGAGCTGGAAGGCTGGTCTAAATGGCCTCTTGTAACCTTTGTCATTCTTTAATTCTGTGATTTTAAAGACTTGATAGTGTGAGCTAGTATGCTGGTTCTTAGTGCTGGATTATCTAGGGTTCACAGGCATATGTAAGTTTTTAGTGTCTGTTACTGCTTGCATATAAGTTAATTTAATATCAGCGGATTTCAGGGTTCTGGAAAGCTGCCTCTAATTCTTCACACCTAATTCAGTAGTAAAAAGTAAGAATACTTATGTTTTCAGATTTCTTGATTTTGAAAGAAAAATTCCTCTGACAACTTGTTTCAGGAAATAACTCAATATGTAAATAAATCTAGGATGCTCAATTTTACTCATACATGGACTCATAAATATTTTATGAATGATATATTGCTGTATGTTGTACTAGAATTTGATCCCTCTTACAGTGTGTTATTAAACAATACCTTTAGAAACATCTTAAGAAAATAATACTTAATAATTTTACATTGTATCTGTGACATTCTATATAAAATATATATTTTATACTGTACTGGGTTTACCCTGGCTAGATGCCAGGCACCCCGTAAAGCTTCTCTCTCACTGCCCTCCCCAGCTGGACAGGCGAGAGAAAATGCAAGAAATGTTTCATGAGTTGAGATAAGGACAGGGAAAGATCACTCCCTAAATATCACCACAGGGAAAACAGAAAATCTGATATATTAATTGAATTTATTACTAACAAAATCAGAGAAGGATAACGAGAAGTAAAAACAGACCTTAAAAATAGTTTCCTACCACCTCTCCCTCCTTCACAGCTCTACCTTATCCCCCAGCAGTGCAGGGAGAGAGGGAATGGGTGTTATGGTCAGTCCTTCATGTGTTATTTGCCCTGCTATTTTATAGAGGGGACTCTTTCCCCTTTTCCAGCACAGGGTCACTCCCACAAGAGACAGTTCTCCATTTATTTCTCCAATGTGCTTCTTCGTGAGCTGCAGTTCTCCAAAAACCACTGGAACATGGATCATTTTTCCAGGGGGTGTAGTCACAGAATTCCCAGAATTAACTAGATGGAAAAGACCAGTGCTTTCATTGAGTGCAATTTATGGCCTAACAATCCTCCAAGGACAGGATACTTTAATGTGGGTTTCCCACAGGGTCACAGGTCCTGCCAGGAAACCTGCTCCAGGAAACCTGCTCTAGCATGAGCTCCTCTCTCCATGGATCTACAGGTCCTCACCAGGAACTTCTTCTAGCACAAGGCTCCTACAAGGTCATAGCCTCCTCTCAGGCATCCACCTGCTGTGCTGTGGAGTTCCTGCATGGGCTGCAGGTGGGTTTCTGCATGCCTGTGGGCTGCAGGGGCACAGCTGCTTCACCATGCAGGGGCAGGACAGCTGCTCCTCCCTCTCCACCAGCCTTGGTGTCTGCAAATGTGGTCCTCTCGCAAAATTCCACCCTGCTCTTCTCTGGCTGCAGTTACAAATGCGCAATAACTTTCTTTTTTTCTTCTGCTTAAATCTGCACAGAGGCATTACTGCCATTTCTAATTGGCCCAGCCTTGGCCAGGGGTACATCTGTCTTGGAGATCCCAGAGGCTGACTCTGCCAGACATGGAAACAGCTTTCAGCAGCTTCTCACAGAAGCCACCTCTGCTTTTGACCTCAGCAGCAGAGTTAGGGTAAAGGTTATGTGTGAAGTTCTGATAATAAATAAAATTCAAGCTATATTCCTCCATTTCTTTCTTCATTTATGTGTCAAATACAGTTTATGGTAAATCTTAACCCATCCTAAGTTCCTACATCATCAGTGGAGACTTCAATACCAAACTGTATAATTCAAAATGCCTAGAAATGCTTAGATTTTCCATCTTGACATGGAATCACAGTCTCTAGTTGAATACTTACAATGCTTTGGCAACCAGGATCTCAGTGAATGTGACACAGAGAGGTTTATTGTATCACAGACAGCCACTACAAACATAGTAGGCAGTTGATAAACAAGCCTCTTTGAACATTTTCTATAATTCTATGAACAGCAACTAAGTACCTGAGTGTAGCAGTTGTCTACTGCTTGCACGTGGAAATCATCTTGCTCAGAATTATAAGAGCTATCAAAGTTTCAGAGAGAGCTTAATCTCTCTTGAGGGCACTGAGGATTTCTTAGTCTTCAAATATCTAAACATAAAAAGTGCTCATTACTATGTGTAATGCAGGTTCAAAAACATTCCAACCAAAGCAGAGACTCCTGGCACCAAGAAACTCTGAAAGCATATCTTGTACATACGCCTATAACTAATATAACTTTGCCTTGAAATGAACACAAGCCTACTCAAATAGTGTGGTTAAAAAAAACCCCAACTTTTGTATCACTATGACAGTATAGTTAGACACCATGCATAAGCATTTCACGTAAAACTGCTGCTCAATGGGGTCACCAAAGGGGCAAACAATGATCGGTGTAATTGCACTTGAAATGCAACCAAGTGAAAAAGTTGCCGGATGGGGGTTCAGATACACAGAGGGGATTACAAACAGATGGAACCTCCTGCTGAATGCACCAGAATAGTGACTGGCAAGACCACAGATAACAAAATAAGTATTAGCCAAGGACACCCTCTTGCTGGGGGAGGCAATGGCGTTAAGCCCACCAGAGCTCAGAGCAGGGAGACAGAGAAAGTGAGGACAGATGTGCTCTGGCTCTGACTCTATTCTACAGCTCTTACTGTGTCAGACAGTAATAAACTGTTTTGTGAATGAATCAGTTTTAAAGCTTAAAATTGGACAGATTTTTAAGTCTCCTAAACACTCGCATCACGTTGTGCTCTGATCCTCTGATATGTTATGAACAAGCATCTCAGTATTCATATTTATTTATACATAAACATATAATTATATTTACACACAAATTCAGTAGCAACACTAGCACAATGGTGATTATTTCAGCATTTCTATAAATGAGACATATAATCCATGTATTGAACTCTCTATTGATATGTTAGTACTTATTATACAGAGCTAAAATATCTTGAGCAGCATAATTGACTTTGAATAAATAATTTATTAAACATACCCATAATAATTTTTTTCTAAACGTTTATTGAAAGATGAATTGTTATGACAATCATCAGTCTCAGGGTGTCAAAACATTAGACTTTCAGCCTTAAACATAGTTTCAAATAGCAAATACTGCAGTTTCTCAAAAATTTCACAAGAGAATAAAAGCCAATTTTCTATTACAGCGTCAACATTCATTTATTAAAAAAAAAAAAGAAATAAAAAGTAATATACCATAGAAGGCAATATCTGGCCTCTTTGAAATAACGGATCAAACTTTCATCGGCTTTTATGCTCTGTCTTCTAACAAAAAAAAAAGATATGTGGAACTAAAAGACAATATAACTAGTGGAGAATAAAAAAGTATGTTTATTCTTGGAAGTATAAACAATATTTAATTAGAGCAGGTTTTAATGGGGAAACAGGTTGAAGGAACATCAAGTTTTAAAATATTATTCATATTATCCAAGAGAAAAAAAAACCTTTAAATATCAAGTGTTATGGAATGCCAATTATTTGAAGTGAACTATTTTTCCCCCCTTTCCTTCACATTTACATTTTAACTTCCTACAGTTTCAATACAAAATAAGATTTTTTTTTCCATTATTTTTTTGCATCTGGTAAGAACATTATAATATTTAAAGATAGTCCTACAGAGGAAAAGATATTAAAAAAAAAGTTTAAACTAGAAGTCAAGGCTTCAACGATCAATGCCAAAAGTTTTACATTCAGCTGAATTGAATAAATGGAAGGCAATGCTTTTAGTATTGATAATGGCTAATCATTGAGACAATACACATGAAAAGCAGTGGGCTTTTTTATTACAGACCTCTTCAAATCAAATTAATTTTTGCACATGATCCAGTTGACAAATAACCACACACAACTTTATGCATGTCACACGGAGCATTGGATTGTATGATCTGATATTGCATGTGGTTAAACGCTTTAGACATCTTCAGAGATTTAATGCCCATGCAGGCTTAGTGTTTTGTTTCCTATAGAGGAGAGGGTCTGTGCATAGCTTTGCTTTACATAATTGTGTTCTTTCCACTGCGTGGCTGTGTTCCTGTTAGCGGCTGTCAAGAAGCAGCAATTTGGCTTGACCAGCCATCTCAAATTCAGTGAAGTGACCAACACAAGACATGAACTGAGACTCAAAGCCAGGAACTTACAGTTGGTTGCTGGAGCTTGGCCGAAGCATTTCCCTTCAGAAATCACTTCTTGTAAAGAAAGCAAATCAGTGGAGCAGTGTGCTAATGGGAAAATACTACCCAGGGCTCTAGAGGCTCCCTCCCAGTTTACCTGAGACCTGCAAGAGAGGCATATTGTCCCAAGAGCCAGATGTATCTTCCCGTCACTTAACAACTTAAAGATCTGACATTTCCCCGCCTGTCAGCAGCCCATTCTGAAGAAAGCAAGAAATGGGAGACCTCTGTACATTGTAGCTTTCTGGAAGACTTTCCTTCCCAGCACTTCCCCAAATGTCTGAGTGCACAGCACAATCAGAAAATGCATTTTAAGGCTCGTTCAGATGTGACCTGGCGAGATAATGGAACTCTGCCTGCTACAGGGGAATCCAATATTTTTATCTTTTACTGTCTTAAACATTTTAATCTTTCCTTCCTCCTAAAAAGGATAAAAATATTACAAAATTTAAAAATCAGTAGGAATGTTTCCATGCAATTTGCATCTTACCTTCCACACCTAAGTACCTTCTTATTCTGAGGAAAAGCACACTGGAGAAAAATCATATAAAACTACAGAATAGTTGATATCCTGCAGCTCATGAAGAAAAAGCATTTCAGATGAATGATAACTCTCCGTAAAAAAGTAAGAGAAATAAAAAGAAGCAATGAGTGCAATTATCGGAAAGATTTTTTTTCCTGTTAGTCATTTAAACTCTGAATGTTGCTTGAAAACTGCCTGTAAAAACAGAATAGGGTTACAATTGTGACTTCTTAAACCAAGTATTTGTAAACAGAGATTTTATAGACTAGGATGCACTCTGACATTCATCTCTCAGTACTTTAAGTTGCAAAAAGATAATATTAGGTTATGATACATTTTGGGGACTGTGAGAATACAGATAGTTCTATTAAGAACCCACAGATGGCATGAGGTTTTGATTTTGCTTGCAAACATGTATCCTCCATTATAAAATTTCCAGACAAGAGACATAAATATACTTGTATATACTTATATATTTATATACAAGTATATATATTTTGCTCTAATTAATTAACATAGAAATAGTTGTTGTAGGAAGTCAATAGAGAAATACAAACATAGAATCTCCACTTTAAATATTTTTTTAAATATTTTTAAAAAATAAAACCTATTTTTGAAGTAAGAATGCTTGAAAAGTCAGAAAATATTTCATTAAATGGCGTGTGAATTATTTTATGAACATATTGAATATAAACTTCTCTCTCCACAGGAAAAAAAACAAGAACAAAACCTAAACCAATAAAAACCACTGGAGAAATGTAAAAATAAGCTTTTAATAGAGAACTTGGCTTCAAGATAATTTTTGATGCTATCATTTTCATTCTAGTGCTGCTGTTGATACAGTCTTAAAGAGTTGCAAATTTCTATGCATTTGTACCATATGAAAAATGAGCTGTCACCTGGAGACAGAAAGAACTCAGAATAATTTAGGATATGTTTAAGTAAAGTTTAATTCAATATTTAAAATATTTTGAAATGACCTTCCCATAACATTATTGAAAACATAAAAGGAATTTTCAAACGTTATGATATTTTGATTAAGGTTGATTTATTTGTTTCCAGAATGACATTTAGTTTCTTTTAATAATCTCAAGAGTGATTAAGAAGGAAAGTAGGTGTGTGTGTAAATCAAAATTCCCAGTAGCATTATATAGAGCAGGAAATACTTAGGGTACTTAGCAGAATTAGCAGTAACACCAGCTAAATAAGTAGTATATGTCCTTCCATATAATGGGTCTGCTTTTGTCCTTGAAGAGGAAAACATGTAGATAACTCCTAAGAAACACATCAAGTCAGGAAAGGAGAAGGTAGTTTTGGTTTTATTTCCTGGAATGCCATACTGGCATGTTGATAAGTGTGCTGTTGATGTCATATAGCAGTGATTATTAAGCAACTTCTAAATTAAAAGAGAAAAAATGTAAAAGATAGAAAAGCTTTGGTTGGGTTTTTTTGTTTGTTTGTTTGTTTGGGTTTTTTTAATAAGAGAAATGTCTGTCTGATCTGATTTTCTTCTCACATCATAATATTCTGATGTAAAAAATCCCAACAAAATAGTCAAAACCAACACACATCCCCAGCCAAGACCAAAAATTAAAATTTAAGAAGTGTTTTACGAACTCCAGGCTGTAGGCAGCAATATCTCATAATGAGAGACCACTTTTATTTGTCTTTTGATAGGTGGTTTACAATTTCTCAGCTAGAACTGTGGTGAAGAAGATGTACTGCAAACCTGGCCGTAATAAATACAAACCATGCTTGTAATATACTCTACAAGAAGGCGCTCTGGCGTTGCCACATAATGACAAAGTCTGACTGTTTGACCACACTGAGTACTGTAACAGCTCTCCCAGAAGCGGATTCCTTGTTGTAACACTATCAAGGTGTTAATGCAAACTGTCATGGAACTGTATAATCAGTTAAAATGCTGACAACACGGAGAACAACCAGACTGTCTTCTGTCTATTCCCTCCAGAGTATCTACACAGGCAGCTCAGAAAGAGCAGAAGTTGCTCTGTCGATTTGTGGCATTGTGACAGTGCAGCCTGACATTCAGAGTATGGGGAGGGGAGAATGTGGGGTCAGAGCACGCGCGCACACAGGAATGGAGCAGGGTATTTGTTAAGATGAGCACTGTGACAGATCATTTGCCAGCTGGGAAATCAAGGCAACCCTTATTTCGCATAAAAGAAGAGACAGGTGAGGAGAAGGGGCCAACAATACTCTTAACATTTTGTTCAAATTATTCTTCCCATTTATCAGGCCTTATCCTTTATATCAGACTGATAATGGAGCATCAGACTGTTAATGACTGCAAAAATTTAATATCAAAGCAAGGGCATAAGGTCTTCTGAGCCAGCAGAGTTTTTTGGTGATGTATGCTGAAGAAAATCAGTCTTGCAAGCTTCTTTTAATGGACACCCAGGGGCATGGCTGTTTTAGATGTCTCATGAGAGAAACCAAACAGCTATCACTAACTTCATGTTGCCCAGGATTTTGTTGTCTTTGTGATTTTAACAATGTGACTGTAGCTCTGAAATGCCTCTAGTAACTAATGCTACCTTTAGTTTCTTACTGAAGACAGACATATTGTTAACTGAAGACATACAGTAAAGTCATTTATGTTCAAAAGATTGAACAAGGCAGAAATAATTATTTTTATGTACTCTTAATATGTCTTCTTAGGCTGATGTGTTGTTTCATTTTTCTAAGGTAGAATTTAACTTTTTTTTCCAAGGACTTTGTCACTTGGACACAGTACTATTATTAATCAAAGCATAACATGAAGTATACATAATTGGCAGCTATGAAATACAACTTTCTTTCAAATGACTTTTGCATGCATTGTTCAACTTGTTAACTGTTCTTTTCAACACCACCAGAGAACCACATGTTTGTGTAATTTAGCATGTAAGGGACTGCTAAGCATTTTCTCTGCTCAATGCAAGAGAATATTAGACCACATTGCTGAGTGCTGTGTCCACCTCAAACTGCAGAGACACCACAATTTCTCCAGTGATCCACCCCCGTACATGACAGTTCTTCTGCTGAAAATAAAAAAATAAAATAAAAAAAAAAATAAATAAAATAAAATAAAATAAAAAACAAAATCAAAACCGTATCTCCTTACAATTTCTTAAATTCCAGCTTATACATATTGACGCTTGTTCTATTGTGTTGTATCACCAAAAAGAGTTTGATTTAATTTCCTCTGTACCCTATCCCTGTATCCACATGTGTTCCACTGTACACATCACAAGTAATGAAGTCTTCCCTGCCCCTCATCTTCCCCAGGCTGTAAAAATCCAGTACCCTCCATGTCTCCCTACACGTCCTGTACACTGCCATTTTAACCCTCTACTGGACTCATTCCTTTATGCCAGGGTCTATCCTGTGCCAGGGCATCAAGCCTGGACTATCAGGACAGTCTTACCAATGCCTAACAGTGGCTCAGGATCCTTCTCCTTGGTAGTGCAGCACCAAGTTCAGAGGCTGTTTAACTACCTGGGTTCACTGCTGTTTCCTGGGAAGAGAACTCAATCATCAGCCTCAGCTTGTCCTGTTCCAGGGATGAGCTCAGTTCTTTTCAGTGCCTTTGCCTCTAAGGCATTTCCTCTTCCTCTAAGGGCAGTTTCCAAGCAAGTATTTGAGCAGATCAAAAGAGTGCTCATGTCAAAATCAAGGTGGTTGCCTTTGTGAAATTCTACTGTTTGTCTTGGTCACTTCTCTCAGATTATATTGCTCCAGAGCCCTTCAGTTACCACAGTCAAGTCTGCCTTCAACCTTCATACATTCAGCAGCCTTCCTTGTGAGTACCAGCTTCAACAGACCATCTTACCTGGCTGATCTGTCAGTCATCCGAGTCAAGGGTTTGCCCCCGAGCTTCTTGCATTTGTCTGCCTTTGCAGCAGTGGTGCAGTGCTGTCCCCTGACCCTTACCCACAGGCTAACCTTTCCCATGTGGTAAGTTCCACACTTCTGAGCTAGCCCTTTGCATAGATCACCCCTTCTCTGTACTTGACAACCCTGGTATTCCTGCAGCACCTGTATCTCTGCACTGTATCTCTGCAGGCATAAGTGACCATCGTGTCACTCTCATCCCTGTGAAATCACAGCTCACTTACTCTGCACACACTGCTGGTGCCTTGCTCTCATTCCCAGAGCCTCCTGCATTTGTGTGTAAACATTTGAGATGGGTCCTGGGTTGTGCAGCCGTTGCAGCTGATGCATGACAGCCCTTCTGGTCATGGTGTCTCCTGGACACTTGAAGCTAGTACTCTCGTGTACTAGCTGCTGCTCTGTAGGAACTCCCCTCCCACATTTCCATCCCTCTTGAAAAGATCAGTAAGTTTGATTACAAATATATCCTTGCACAACATTATCAGTCATACCCCATCCTTTTTCAGTAGCCATTTCAGTGAGAAAAACTTTGCATATTAGTGAGACAGGAGACATAAATCACAATGCTGGCCTTTTAAGCCATCTTCTCTCTCCTAACAGAACATTTGTGTTTCCACATACATATTTTTTATCAAGAATGAATCCCTCCTATAAATAAACAAATGCCTTAAGTGTTGAGGATAAAACCTACTTATGCCTGGATTATTTTCAGAGCCTAAAATCCTGTTATAAATCTAATCCATGACATCCAGAGTTCCCTTTTCTGTAATCTTTCAGTTGGAAAGCTGGCAGTAAGAGGACCTCCATGTCTCATAAATCATTGCATTATTTGATTCTCTGATAAGGTTACAATGGAATAAGGATAATGAAAGCAAACACAAGTTTAAATTTTGGAACCCATTTTGAATGCATTAATTCTAATAACTAACTTACTAAATTTAATCATTAGTAAACAAACTGTTTTTTAAATAAAATTATATTACTGCCTTATTAGAATCCAGGATTTTCCTCACAAGTGATTACCTAAAATGCAGAGAACAGTTTATTTTTCAGATCCCAGGTTAAACTTGATGGGCTACTAATTGGAAAGGTTACTCGTTGATCAGTACTATGACTAAATTTCCTAGATGTCATTAAGGGAAAAATAAAAAGAGGTAATGCACCTGCCTATGCTAAGCTAATCTTTAGGGAAAAGCTTCTGACAGTAACTGCACTTTAAAATATGTTATCATTACTGATAAGAAAAACACACACAGTTTTTCCTAAAGATAGAAAATTAAAAAAGAAAAAAAATCTAAATCTAAAGAGCTTCAGTAGTTTTCTTAGATATTTAGAATTTTTAAGTCATACAAAACATCTGCCTCTGTTACACGAAGGTTAAAAAAAACCCCAACCATTACATTGACTGTATGGAGTGGACAGCCTCAGGCATATTTAACATTAAGTTCTTGTTTACGTGTCATGTTGGTAGGAACACAAAAGCTCAGCTCAATGAACCACTGTAAAATCTTACCTTTAAGGTTGTTACATTGAGTTACATATAATAAACAAGAAAGGTATTGAGTTTTTTTTAATAACAGTCAAATTGCATTTCAGTACCTCTTAAGATATAACTGAAATAATATGAGATTTACTTGTGGTTTAACCCTAGACAACAACTAAGGACTCCACTCTCTCAGTCTTACCCAGTGACAGTGGGGAGTAAAAGTGAGAAAACTCATGGGTTGAGACAGGGACAGTTTAATAGGTAAAACAAACTTTACAGACTCAAGCAAAGCAAAACATGGGCAGGCATCAGGTGTTCAGCCACCCCAAGGAAACAAGACACCATGCCTATTAGTGATTTGGGCAAACAGGCACTATCCCTCTGCCTCTCCCTTCCTTCTTCCCTACCAGTTTTCTATGCTGAATGTGATGCCTCAAAGTGTGAAATCTCTTGGGTCAGTTGGGGTCAGCTGTCCCAGCTGTGTCCCCTCTCAGCTCCCTGCACACCCCCAGCCTCCTCGCTGGTGGGATGGGTGAGGAGCAGCAAATGCCTTGGCTCTGTGTTATCCCTGCACAGCAGTAACAAAAACAACCCTGTGTTATCAACCCTGTTTTCAATCACAAATCCAAAACACAGTTTCTTAATACTATTACCTAAACAGAAATTACCTCAGGAGAAATTAACTCATAACTAATACAGATATGCAAGATAACAAAAGGGAAAATGCTTCCCATGATAAGACTGGATTTTAAGATTACACACAATTTTGCTTCAGTAAATCTTGGGCACAAAGCTGTTTTATCAGAGATTTGTTTACATTCTTGTGCCAGTTTTGGGCCAACATAAAACCAGTATAAGAAGTATGATAGAAACGCAGTCGAAAACTTCAGAATGTGGTTAGAGTATACCTTGGAATCAATTTTATACCTCAAGGTAGACTTGCATTTTTCTCTCATCTTGTTGAAAGTGTCTGATTTTTACTGGGATGAAATGTCTGAATTACATGCCAGATCATTCAGCAGCAGCTAATATTTCCAGCAGTTATTTGTTCTTCTGTTCTAGTTTAACACCACAGCTGAAATACAAGTCAAAGAGAAGCTAGGCAATTTCTGAGTTTAAAAAATTAAATATGCATTTCATAATAACTGAAGATCTGGAAAAAAGATTATCAAACACCTTTTAGTTAAGAGTGGTTTTTTTTTTGTTTGTACACTGACTCAGAGTGAGCAATACTGACAGAGAAAAACTGTTTTCAGCTAGCAAATATGTTTGGTTACTTACTTCATGAGTATCCCAGGATGGAAAGAAAGATTGGTTTTGCCTCATCCAGTTCAAAGATCAACAATATAATTTCTTTTGGTAAATTCCTACCTGGAAAACAATGAAGGAGAACAGTGCCCAGTGATCCAGAACTATTTAATTAAAGCACACGAACCGAAGACCTTTTAAAAAAGTCAACTGAATGACTGGATTACTGAGCATATTTAGTACCCTAAAAAAACAATGACTATCATTTTTTTTCCAAACCAAAATCATACTAAGACATCCTTTGAAAAGAAAGAACACATTCTTAAATTCTGTATAAATAGATGTATTTAATTTCATTTTCCTTTAAAAATAATGTGTACCTAGAAAAATCCACTGACTGAACAAGATTGCTTAAACTTGAGCTTTATTTCATCTCAAGCAAGAACCTCCACATATTTCAATAAAAACAAACCTTCTTCTCCCTATTCTTCTGACAGTTTGTGCATGAGAAGCCCACTAACAGAATTTATGGCTTCCAAAACATCGTTTTCATAGCCTCTGTTTTTTTATAATTAAGATCACATGTAGGTCCTATAAACTCTCCCTAGAAGGAAGAAACTGCTTTCCGCATCTGCCTAGAGATCTCATGTCTTTGAAAAATATCAGATATGCAAAGCCCCCTCTATCCAGTCAAAGGAGACAGAGGAATATGGTGTCCTTAACAAATGTAGTTTTTTAATAAATATTGCTGAAAAGGGCACTTTGATCAAGTACTACCTAATAATTGTAACTAACATCATGGAGAACAGAAATACACATATTAAGTTATTCTAATAATACTAAAGAAGAAGAAAATAATTGTACTAATACCTGCTTGTATTTTTTACATTTTACATTTTAAACATCTATTACTTTCCCTGTGGATTTTTAATAAGCCTATGAAAGGTGAGAGATTTGTGTTTGTCTTTCCACTGTATAAAATATAAAATAAATAAGGGTTTGAAAAAAATTATTATTAGTTAATCTTTAAACTATGTAACTTAATTAAAATCTATTTTATCTCAATTTATTACTTATGCCCATTAGTCCTCTAATTGCAGATATACTCTTACAGAAGTCTCATTTATTTAAATCCTCTTTTTTTATAAGAAGCTTACAAAAATACAACACAATACAACATATGTGAATTTTTATTTACAAGATAAGCTCAGTAAGTAACAATTATGCTAAGTTTTGAGCTTTTTTTTTGGAATTACTTACATTGGCCTACAGCTATATTGTCTACATATATTACTTTAATAACTGTCCAAGCCCTAGAAGGAAGAACTATCATTCTCAATCACATAACAGAATAGAGAGAACCCTTTATTCATGAAAGAACTGAACTTGTGTCACAAAAAAAGATTTCTCTACTCCTCAACATTACTACACTTTTAGGCCCATGACGTTGTTCTTGGGTTTGTCCTACTTCAGGATCAGGAATAGACTTTATATTCTTGCAGGTCCCTTCCAACCCAGGACATTTTATGATTCCATCTCTCTTTCTGCTTTACTTCTCTGTCCTCAAACAATTATGGAAAAGTTTGATAAGAGCGGTTAATGCTGCAGCAACTAGTACACTATTTTGTGTACACTCCTTTAGACAGTTTCATGTTTCTGAGGTTTTGTTGGTGGTGGGGTTTTTGTCTGTTTGTTTGTTTGTTTTTCTTTTGGTTTGGTTTGGTTTGAAC
>VYZP01077315.1:56605-80243 GCA_013400635.1 Hypocryptadius cinnamomeus | reverse complement strand
CGCTGCGGTGCGGCACCCCGGGGCCGCGCCGTGCCCAGCCAGTCGCTCCGTCTCCGTTCCTCCCCGCTCCGCGCCCACAGCCGCCCGCCCGCGGCTCTGCCCCCCCCGCCGCGCCTCCTCCCCCCCACAACACTGTAGTAAGTTCTCATTGGCCGAGGGCGAGGGGCGGGACGCCAACGCCGCCTCGCCATTGGCTACGGGGAAACCGCGGCCGGAGGCGCGGGCGGGGGAGCGTGCGCCCCCTCCTGGCTCCCCCCATCCCGTTCTCTCACGTTCCCTCCCGCGGGCGGCCCGGAGGGAGCGCCCGCAGCGCCTTCCTGAGCCCGCCACAACACCACCCCGGCAGCGAGAGGCTGAAATAACGGGATTACCGCCACCCGTGTTCCTGCCACCACCACACCCTCCCCCGCTAAGGTGATGGTGGCGGGGGGGCGATAATTTGGCGCCGCACGGCCCCGGTAGGAAGGAGGCAGGAAGGGTCCTGCCCGCCGGTACCGCGGGCGGCAGCGCCGCTCCCCCTCCCTCCGTGACCTAAATTTTAAATACCGTTCGCTGCCTCCCAGAGAAAGTCGTGGCGCAGCTCTGAAGGGAAACCCGGAGTGAAGAAGCAAGGAGGAGTGTATGAAGAAAAAGTAGGGGGGGCGTTGGGGGCTTTTTTTATGCTGTTATTATAGTCTTCATTTTTTTAAGCATAAGGCCATTCGTAATCGAACAGGTACTGTCTCAGTCTTGTAGCAAGCCAAAAAAGCGACAATTGAGGCGGCTTGGTCAACAAGAAACGCCCCCAGGAGGCCAGCACAGCCCCACCGAGGGGCCTGCCCTGCCCCTGCTCTGGAATCCCACACCTCCAGCATGGACTGGATTTTCCTTGCTTACAACCAAATTAGAATCAGTTGTTTTTTGTCAAGCAGAGCTGTCCAGCTCTCCCTGCTTTGTACATCAGAGCAAAGCACGCTGCCCAGCGCCTCTTGAGCACTTCCAAAGGTTCCAGCAAAGCTGTTGCCAGCCTGCCCAGCCCAGGAACCAAATCCCTCTCATATATTTGCACAATTCCAAAATACGCCTGGCACTAAGGCATCTTCGTTTGTCTCCCATACAGAATTAAGGTCTCAGGCACATTATTCTGCTTGGATTAAGAGCAACCACCCTGCCTCTTCATCAGCTGATAATACCCAAGACTGATGCACACACTGGCTGGGATGGCTCCATCACTGGTACCGACCTAGAAAGGGCCACTCACACACTGAGGGCATTTGTGCTATATGAACCTAAAAGTACCCAGATTTTTAGAAAAAAAATTAACATGCTTCTCACAGCTATTTACCCCTCATCCTTTATGTGTCTATGAGAGTCAGTTCTGCCAAGAACAGAGCAGCTCCCCTGCGTCTCAGTGTTGAGATCATTTGCAAAAAGCTCCTTAATGAGAGGGAAGATATATATTTTTTGCATTAAATCTGGACTACTTGGTGGTTTCCTTGGACTTAGATGAGCACATCTGATTAAAAACAGACAGGCTGGGAAAGGTCTGGCAGCTCTAAGTCACTGCTCCTACATTAGGGAACAGGTAGTGCCTTTGAAACATGCCCTGAAGCTCTGACTTCAGTCCCCAGTGCAATAAATTAACACATTTTAATAGCCCAGGCAGTGCATGGAGGAGCATCAGATGTTCAGTGCTGACCCACCACAACTGCTGCCTTTGCTACTGCTCACCCATGGGTGGGCTTAAAACACTGCCAGAAGAGAAATACCAGTCCAAAGGACTTTGAGGAGAAAACCATGGAGCAAAGAAACCACAAGTTTTTGTTGGCAACAGCTTCTTGCAACTATGAAAAACAAGCAAACAAACCCACATTGCTTCATTGTACACTACACATGGCAAATTACGTGGAGGAGAGACCAGGGCAACAAAAACTTTGCATCAAAACGGTGATTTAACACCACACAGCACATCATCCACTGTGCTCAGATCACCAGATAATCCTCAACTCCATCTGCCAGCAGCTGAGAACACAGAGCAGCAGCTCCTGCATTTTGTATTCCCAGGTGAAGCATTTATCCACAGGGAGCACTAGTGCAAGCTGCCAACGCACTTGTGCGCGAGGGCAATGGATGCTGTCACCTCTTCAGCCCCCAAACAAATGGCTGAGAGCTTGATTGGCTAAAAAGCTAAAGGAAGAGACACTAAAAAGTTGAATTGTCAAGTACAAAAAGAGGCACTTGGTCTATGCCAAGAGAGCCTGAAAAACATTCTTCTGGGGCAAGGGGATCTAAGCCTACATAAAGCAATTTTTTATAGGGAGCAGAAAATATGTGAAAAAAGGGGAAAAAGAAACCCCAAACCACTGCTTACATGGAAATAAACCCATCAACATCACACTTCTGCTGGAAGTCACTGGCTTAGCTTCTAACTTTTTCCTTCCTACACAGCCCCAAACTGACCTCTGAAATCCCATAGGAAGTAATGGAAATTTCTTACATTCTTCGCCATAAGAACAGTTTGCCCTGTGCCAAGCCTGGATTCCAACTATTTAAAGAACTCTCCCGGTTACAGCTGGTTAAAGTCACTTTATAGGAGTCATTTAGAGACTAAGAATTATTTTATTAAGTCAGGATTTCTTGGTATTTGCCTGCTGGATGTAGGAATAAGGACAGGAATTATATTCATTTTAGGCATGCATTTGGGGTCACTAAGGCAGAGGTTGTTCCTCACAAGGTGAAAGGCTACTGGGAGCGCTCAGATCCTGATGGAGTCAGTCAGTGCAAACCAACTGGGTCATGGAGGACAATGCCAAACCCTGCCCTCTGCCTGGGTAATGTGCAGGCACTTGCAGGCAGCTGAGTAGGACACACTGCAGCATCCTAGGAGCATCCAGATAGCAGATTAAATCTAGCTCAAGTTCTTCATAGAACAGATCTTTGTAAGGTGATCCAGCACTCTGTAGGCCCCACAAGATACACTCCTGGTAGGATTTGTTGCAAAACAGGGCTCCCAGTTTACACCAGTGCTGGGGAACACTGCCCAGAGCATTACTGGCACAACAATAAAAGGCACAGAGCTCTCCTCTTTGCCCTGAGGAACTTCTCCAGTGAGGAATTCCCAGTCTAAACAAAACAATTGTGCATCACACTGGTGCTGTGCTCCTTTCCCCAAAGCAAGCAGGACTTAAAGTGAAGAGAAGTACTTGGGATTGCACCAAGTTCTAGGAAAAGAAAAATTAAGCTGGTCAGATGAATCCTTTCTCTATCCTGCTGTAAATGAGCTGTATTACCCACACATATATGAACACACAACAGGCACACTCCGTTTCCCTTTCTCACACTCACACACTTTGCAAACAAGCGACAGCCTCCATTGCAGCAGCAGCCATTTCACAGGAGCAAACAAGGTGGGAGGAGAGCAGGTGGCTCAGTTTTGCCAGTTCCTGGCCCTCTGCCCTTGGCTCCTCTTCCAGCTTTGCTGTCACCATCAGCTTCTGGAGAATTTTCTTTTGTTGGCTGTAATTTGTAGCCTTTAAAAGCTGCTGTTGCTAAACTGCAACCATGTGTTCTCCCATGGGCAGAAGAATCCCATTTTTTAGCCATTAGATCTTTTTGGTACTGGGCTGGCTCATATGGATCCCTTTTGGGCAGATGGGGAAAGCAGAGGGGGTGGCTGGGAACTACGTCTGTACATCCAGGAATTCCCATCCCACCTGCAATCTGGTTAATTGACACAAAAAGCTGCCGTCATGAGTTTCATTGATTTGCATGAAGCTGATGTTCATTTGAGTCAGTGTCTTGCAGCACAGCAGACAAACTCCAAGTAGAAAGAGGAATAAAATAGAAGAGGAGCTTCAGTTCTCTCCAGGCTGTGTGCCAGTGCAGGGAAGAACAGCTCCTGGAGAGCCAGCTTTGTTTAGACTTAGGGCTTAGAGTCAGCATGTAAAGCACATTTCTGCCAAGATGCACCATTAAAGATTAGAGGAGGTCAACTGCAGCCTTGCAGGATCGAGTATTCATGTGGTGAATGTTTCTACATTGACAGAGAAATACTTTTCCTCTCAAGTATGAGTAGGAAGTATTAAACACACGAGTGGCTGCACTGAAAGGATCTATAAAGAGCTTAACAAATCCTGGAGAACAGATTACAGGTGATGCTGTGAATTCAAGCAGTGCAGGCTCAGGAAAAGGCAGAGTCAGTGTGGCATGAGCCTGAGCTCCAGAAACAACCTAAGAAAGTGACTGAACCATGGAAAGAACCATCACAGGAGCCTCAGACTGTCCCACAGCACACTCATCTTCATCACCTCGAGAGCTCACCCTCCTTCCAAGCATTTACTAGGATTTCATTTCTCAGTCATTTTACTGCAGCATTTTACTGCAGTCGCAGTAGAAAACTAAAACCAGAGGAGTGTGCTCACAGACAGCACTTGACTCCCTACTCCTCTTTCAGGAATGCTGCTGGAAACTCCTATGTTTGGGCAGCAGGAAGAAGTTCAAGCCCTTGTGTCAGCCTCCTAAGCCAAGCAGGACCAGCCAGCCAGGCTAGAGAGGCAGCTGTCCCTTCAGCAGGGGACAAGCTCAGCTATACAGCCTTTCTTGAAATGCACCAAAAATAACAGTGAGTGCCACCTAGAGACCAGAGCTCCATCCGGGAGGCAGCCAAGCTGCACTACAAACAAAAGATGTCAGGGGCTGATTTATTCCTTGCATAGATGAGGAGTCAAATTGTAGCCAAGAGAGGCTCTGGGTTCTTTAAATAACACCAGGTATGTGTGTTTTCAACTGCAGCTTCTCCCCAGAAAGGTACCAATTCAGTGAAGGAAATTAGACTCCATACTGTTATGCTCTTATTGAGCAAAGAGCACCCCTTAGCTTCCAAATGCTTAGAGTTCTTTGGTATGGGGAAGGACCGTTTCAAGACCAGGGTTTATTTAGGACTATTTAATTTTACCTAGCAGTAAGTGTGAGGCAGATACTTGGCAGAGAGTGTTCGAGTCTGCACTGACATATCCCACGTAATCCAAAGGCCAGGCAGCAAATTTACACAAGCCATGAACCCAGCTCTAGTCAACAGACAGCAATTGGTGATTGAGGGCTAGACTTGTGCATCAGCGAGGGACACCTGGCAAAACCTAACATTTATTTAAATTAAACTTCAGCTGTGGAGAACAAATACAACTTCTAAACATTATTTTTTCCACAAATAAGAGCCAAAGCTCTGCACCACCTTGGTCAGCACTGTGTCCCCTGCCTGACACGTCCTTGGACCTCATAAGGTTTGTCCTGAGCTACTAAACTGGATCAGTCTTGTCACTCTGAGTCCTGCCTATGGATGTTCCCAGAACCTGATAGAGCACAGCCAAAGTCTGCCCAGAAGCATTTCTGCAGGTGCACAATGATTAATTGGTGCACATTTCCATATCACAAATTAAAAAGACCTCAGCTTGCTTGAAATGCAGTATATTAACCTCTGAAACTGGCAGTCATGGATACCAGCTTCAAAAAGATGAATATCAATAAGACAGAATCCCAGAGGATAGCATCCCACTGCTACCAGATTTTCTGGAATAAATAAGGCATTTTGAGGCTTTTTTAAGGTAGTAACTTCACATGCTTATTTCATTAAGAGAACCCAAAGTGGTTCATATTAATAGACAAAATCCAAGAAATTGAGGAGGGCAAGGAGGATAAGGTTGCTAAGGAAAGCTGTGGGCATGGATGGAGAGACAGGGAGCCGAGGGCAGGAAGCATACTGCCATTGTCACAGTTAACTGCCAAGAGTCTGAAAAGGTTTGTTACTAAAATAAATAACTCTGTTAGTTCAGGGTGTTCTGCAGGTCCATTGAGGCTGCACAGTAACAGTGCACACAGTAAATCTCTGGAGCAGGAGATGCAGCAGCAGCTTGGAGACGCCAATCTCATCCTGCACTCACTGCAGGCTGTATCAGAAAAGCTAATAATCATTAAGCTGCCATCTTTTATTTCTAATTATTTGTCTCCACAGCAGGGTTTCCCCAACCATCAAGCAAAAGGGAAGCAAGTCTCAAAGGCGTAACTGTTTTGAAGTGGGCTCACAGCTGCCACGGCATGAATGCCTCTCCAAGAACAGTAGCAACTGCTCTGCATGGCCCACAGAGCTAGGAGGGAAAGCATCTCTGTTTAGGCTGGTTTTCAATGTCGGTTTTTAGGTCAACCAAAACAGCTTTTCTTATGCAACAGAAAGCTCACTTGTTTTGGAGTTTTTGCTTTCATTTAATTAGATGGTAATTCAGAGGGCAGCACTGCTATTCTGAACACTACAATGAGAACTGTTTTCACCGCTTTACTAAGCAACAAAGTGAAAACACTGAGCTAAACTGGCTCTAGAACTTGACACCACGTTAGAGACCACGGTCTCCTCTGACAGGGTGGGACAAGTGGAAGAGATACCTTGCTGCCACATTTCCATAGAATCATGGAATCATTTAGGTCAGAAAAGCCCTTCAAGATCAAAGAGGCTAACCATTAACCCACCACTGTCAAGCCCACCACTAACCCATGCCCCTAAGTGCATCATCTACATGGATTTTAAACCCCTCCAGGGATGGAGACTCCATCATTGCCCTGGGCAGCCTGTGTCAGTGCTTGATGACCTTTTCCATGAAGAAGTTTTTCCCTAATATCCAACTTAAACCTCCCTTGGCACAGCTTGAGGCCATTTCCTCTCATCCTGTCCCTTGTTCCCCGACCAATCCCTTCCAGGCTGCCCCCTTCTGTCAAGGAGTTGTGGAGAGACAGAAGATCCTCCCCAAGCCTTCTTTTCTCCAGGGTGAGCCACCCCAGCTCCCCCAGTTGTTCCTGCTGCACCAGCCCCTTCTCCAGCTCTGTTCCTTTCCCTGCACATGCTCCAGCCCCTCAATGTCTTTCTTGTTGTGAGGGGCCCAAAACTGACCCCTAGGATTCAAGGTTTGGCCTCACCAGTGACCAGTACAAGGGGATTGCCCTAGTCCTGCTGGCCACACTAGCGCTCGTACAGGCCACGTGTCATTTGCCTTCTTGCCCACCTGGGCTCTTGTTCAGGCAATGTCAACCAACAGGAGAGGTTAAGGAAGAAAATCTCACTGAAAGGTGCTGAAAACCTCATTTGTTCTTTCCCTTTGGGCTATGTGTAAACAAGAACTAAGGGGAGACCCAAATTCACAACACAACAAGCTGTTCAAGAGCTCTGCAGAGCAGTGCCCTTCTCCAGGTCACCCATGAATTCTGGGATAGAAAGAAACAAGATGTATAGATAGATAACAGCACGTGGCTTCCAGTATCACCAGTGCCACCGTATGGAAAAACAGAGCCCAAATACAGCCCATGCACTTACCACCACAGACACAGCTCTGAACAATTTTTCAGCAGTGACCTCACCTTGGATTTCTTGACAGGCTTTAAATAATGGCAACATATGTGAGTCTCAGCTCGAGGGTCAAGAGCAAAACCCCCAACAGAGGAGGCTCCTCTAGCATTTTCAGCATTTTCCTTCACGTTTTCTGCCCCGCAGCTACTCCCAGCTTCTCTCCATGGAAGCTGCTGGCATTACTTTGCCCAACACTTACCGGGTCAGGAGAGGAGATTCTATTACTAAATTTATATTTAATATAAATATATTACTAAAACTCCTATGCATTTTATGTTTACCTATGAGATAAGCTAGGCTTAAAGATGGAGAGGCAATCTGAGCCTGCTGTTTCCTCTGCTGAGTGAAGGTCAGGGCTGTCCCTGAGTCAGTGATACTGTACCACACCCCCTTTATCTCTGCTATCCCTAACAAGGTACCACATGGCTTTCTTGTTTGCTGACAAAGATTGACACCAATTACTCAGCAAGCAGCAAATTTCATCTCATATCAGGATCAAAATCTCCACAGCCTGTAACAAGCAGGCCACCAAAACACAATTCTCTCCCCTCTGTGCAATACATGCAAGAAAACAGACAAAAGTAACATGGAGACTGCTCTGGAGGAGAGCAAACCAGGGATGGTCCAGGTTATCAGTGTTTTCCAAGGGAGAAATTCACCCTTGACCAGAGACTTGTCATAGAGAGATAGCCAGATGGGTGACTGTCCTGAGGGTCTGTTCGTCCTGCACTGAGCAGGAAGACTCTCTGGCCAAAGACTTGCTCCAGGTTACCCTGGCACAGCTGCAGCTGCTGTGCTGGTACAGCTTTGCCTCTCACTAACCCATTCCAACTATCATGCAAGTGAGCACTTGTATCTTGCTCCACATCCAAGCTCACAGCAGCTTCCAGCTGTACCTTCTATGCGGAGGAGTTTTATTCTGCATTCAAATGGCTGCTGGGTGTTTGGTGGGGTTGGAGCTCAGCACCTCTGACCAAGGCAGGTTTTCTAGTTAATTAAAAATCCTGCTTTTGGAGATTTGGTAGCAAAGCTCATTCAGATCAGGAGGCAGCTGCTCATCTTCCAAATATAGTGCTCACTTCTGAGTAAGAACAACAGGTTTATGCTTGGATTTGATTCATCTCTCCTGCCCTGCCACGAGGCATTGTATAATGATGTCGAGTTTAAGAATAAAGCAATCTGTTCCCAGCACCTTCCTCTGCTTTCCCTTCATGTCTTTCATCAATGACTGGCAGCACATGAAATACTCAGGCACGGAGCAGAGCTGCTCTAAATGTGCTCAGCCCTTTCCCTTACTAGGAGAGGAGAGGGTGTTACTGAGGAAGAGGAGTGATGGAGAGGGGAAAGTTAGCAGGAGGATAGTTTGAATTTAAAAAAAGAAAAACAGTAAATTTGAACTTACTGAAGTTTCCAGAGAACACAACTTCAATGCAAAGGCACTACTGCACCCAGAGAAAAAGCTTCACCAAGCAGATCCCTTCCTTCCCTCCACTCAGAGCACACACACCTTGTCCTCAGAGGCTTTAATATACAAACACCACCTCACAGCCAAGTTCATGGCAGGCACCAAACCTCTGCAGGGAAACCATCAGAATCCACCCCACCAGGGCAATTTTTTCCCCACGCAAAGCAGGTGCTCCATGAACACAAACTGAAATCCTCAGTGCCTGATGCTCTTCTCCAAGCTCAACACGCATTTCCCCTCCTCTCCCGCCAGAAGGGCCTCAGCCTCCTCTCCATGCCCTGCAAAGCATGGAGAGGTTTGCAAACCTCTCCATGGAGAGGTTTGCAAACACTCCTGGTTTGCAAAGGGCAAGGTGGTTCAGCACCATCAGAGAGCCCCTTTCACAACCACAGTGCTGACTTGCCACCAACAGATGTCAGGAGACATCCTGGGAAGAACAGGAAGCATTGCTTTCCCTTCGCAAAAATATTTTCCCTTCCATTTGCTCACTTGCTGGCACTCAAGTGTGTTTTTATCCCCAGGTCAGTGTTCCACAGCCTAGGCTGGTAGGAAAAACTACTACTGGGGCTTCTTCATATTATAAAATACAGCAATTTCCAGGCCAGCTAAGTGCTTTTCAATATCCAAAATCTTGACACACACACATGGACAATAAATCATGCTGTTTGACAACAACCAACGCTTCAGAGTTTAACACAGAATAAGCAGGTCAGTTCATGATATAAATAGGTCCGAACATTAAGTCAAAAGCAACTTGTTTCAACTATTTCTGCTCACTGATCTGACAAAGCAGGTACTTACCCAGAGATGAGGGAGCCAAGCCAACCACACAGGCGAAGCACCAAAATCCATCGTGGGGCAATGGATAGAAGAGAAAGGAGAAGAGACACTGGTTAAAAAGCTGTTCTGGCTAAACACGAAAAACCCATGTACCCAGCAGAAAAACCCGAGCCACAAAGCCAAAAGCTCACACTTGTACACACATGAGCAAGGCAACAGAGCAAACTTCAGTATCTGACTCTTCCAGAAGTGAAGGTGGAACCGGATGTTCACGGTCAGCCACTTCTTAGAAATGTAAACACCAAGTGGGGAAGGGGGGGGGGAAAACCACCAACCAAAAACATCAGCTCGGCATTACCTAACGCTGATTATACAGCGAGCAGTGACGTAGGCACCCCATGCCTGCCAGCCTTCGGTGAGTGCCGCCTCGCGTGGGCACGGGTCACGCTCTGCCGAGCTCCGGGCACAACCGGCTGCAGCAGCAGCGGCTCCGTGGAGGCTGCGGGCTGGCCCCGGGCAACTTCTGCGCCCGTCCAGCTCCTCCGGACTTACATAACTTGTCGTGCAAACTTCTGGAGGGCTGGACACAGCCCAGCGCCGCCGGTCCCGGCTCCACAGGGCTCCAACTGAGCCCTCTAGTGGGCTTCAAAAATTCAACAAAACACCAGAGCCTTAATTTAATTAACTCTCGGCCAGAGGCCTCTAAACCCTAATCCTCTCAAGAAAAGGATCATTAAGTAAATGAAGAGATTCAAGAGAGCAACGGTGCTCCCAGCCGCGGCAAGGCTGGCTGTGTGCTCCGGTGGGCACACACCAGGGCCTGAAATTCAGCCACATCCCCAGCCCATGCAACAGCCCCACTGAGGGTACAGGGACCTGCCTCACATAAGCACACAGTCAAGCACTCGTGGCACAAGCTGGACTCAACAGTCACCCTGTCATGCCAGAGAATCACAGAATCATGGAACGGTTTGTGTTGGAAGAGACCTTAAAGCTCATCTCATTCCAATCTACTGCCATGGGCAGAGACACCTTCCACTAGGCCAGGCGGAAATATGGGCACAAGACCATACCCATCCTTTGGGATGCATCATGATGCCGACAATCGTGGTGCCATCATCTCCATCAAGACTGAAAACCCAAGCTACTGAACCAGGAGAGCAGCTGGAGCATCATTTATTTTTTAAGTGTTATTATCCAGCCTGGATGCAGGTAGAGAGCAGCTCTCCTTTCAAGAGGCAGCTTCAGTCCCTCAGCTGAAGGCTGGGAAAACACCTCCATCTTGCCCAGCATTGCAAGCATGAACAGCAGGAAGGGCTCTCCTCACCAAGAATCTAGGGTGTACCTTGGCAGAAGAATTCACTGCACACAGGGTGTAGTCAGGGAAACGCCTTCACAGCCAAAGGTTCCCAGCCCACATACCTCACCGCAACGTGACAGGAATGGAGATCTTGCCCTTTGCAGGTGGCTCTCTTGGAAAGTCACCTCCAGCTTCAGAGCCACACAGAGGATCCAGAACAGCTGTGAGGAGCACATCCATGAGACAGCTCATTAGTGTGGTAAACAGGAGCAGAAGAGCTTAATTACAGGGCAGGAATCATTCCCTCTGGGTTTGGATGCCAGCAGCAGCCTCAGCAGGGCCGTGCTGCCCCACAGGACAGGCGTTCCTCAAAAGCACGCGCAGCCAATGTCACCTCTCCCATGGTGAGCGGGATCCCAGCTGGGACTGCAAATGGTCTGCAGAACCCCAGGCTCCAAATGTGAGAAAACAGAATGAGGAAGAATTCAGGTGTTGCTTGCAGAAAAAAACTTCTCTGCCAGCAGCAGCCTGCACAGGTCTGGAGATGCTAGTGCAGCTCACCTATAGGCACCGGTCCCCTTATTTTGGTGCTCTGTGTGAGCACCCCAGTCTCCAAAGCTTTTGAGGCTCAAATTAAGCAGTTCACCAGGATAGACACAGCAGTAGCTGCTGGTGGGGTACACCCCAGAGGCTGCCAAAACCTGGCAGGGTTTTTCAGATGACCGGGAGATGCTTTAGTGTACTATCTCTCCTCAGACCAACACAGCCTTCCCTGGAACCTCAGCCCTCTAGGGTGCCAGCCAAACTGGTCACAGACCCTCCATGTTTGGGACTGAATGCTGGACAGCATTCACAGAGGTTGCCCCTAACTCCTCTCTGCCTCTCCTTGGGATGTGCCTTCAGGATAGAGTTGACATGTCGATGCCTCCTTGCCCAAGGATGCAGAACAACTGCTCCCAGAGCTAATGAGGATGTCTTGCTCTCACCCTGAGCAGTTTTCAGCATACCCAGAATCAGCAGTCCTCTCTATGTTCACCTCCTGGGAAAATCCAAAGAGCTCCCATCTCGCCAGCCTGGGAAAGAACACAGATGGTCACGGAGATTAAAGCATAGAGAATTAACCACCCTATGCAAATGAGCTTCTTCATCCAGCCCAGCACTGCCAGGTGGTTCGAGGTCCAGCACACGGACGTGATCATCATGGCTCGCTGAGCTCGGATAACAGCCTTGCAGTGACTAGGACAGGGGTCAGGAAGCTGAGCAGGACGAAGACAGTTTGTAGGGAAGGAAGGATGCAAACCACCAGAGCCAGGCAGCTGCCGAAATCACATTCACTTCATGCTGCAGCAGAAGAAAAAGCAGCAGCACCAGAAACAACCCTGGTCAGCAGCACAGATCAATTCTGCACTTGTATATCTTGTATGTTCCTACTCAAAGGCAGCTCGGATGGACAAAGCAGTGCTGCAACCACAACAACATGAGCCATCTGCAACTCTGGACGCTGCTTGCACAGCACCAGGCGCCCACGGGATGGCAGAAGAAAACCCATACCAGCTCCTGCTACCTTTCCTAGAAGGCTGAAGTCTTGGCACCCAGCTGAGGCATGGGATCTGTCAGCACAGCACACTGGGATAGGGCCACATAACCTTCCCAAGAAAGGCAGGGTTTCTCCAGGCTACCTCTCAGCGAGGAGCTGCACCTCAAACCCACCAGCAACATGTTTAGGTCTTATTTTATTTTTACTCAAAACCATTTTACTTTACTTTAACACTTAAAAAAAATTCCAACGGGTGGGAACATCTTGCTCAGCCAGTACCCAGCTGCCAGTGGATCCTTAGGGCCAAGTTTCAGGCCATGTCATGATGAAGATGACTGCGTTTGCTATTAAAAGCCTCCACTCTGCACCCAAGGAAATTCTCAAGCAGTGCTGACCCCGTCTGCCAGCCTGTGAGCCTCTGAGCAGCCACGGATTGGCCGAGGCCAATCCCGGCCATATGGGGGGGGTTTACCTCCATGTCAAACACAGCACCTCCAGCACAACATCAACACAGACGCACAAAGTCACGTTATAGCTCAACGTGGCTCTGTGCCGGGATAACATCTGCCCTCCCTCGTTCCCACACTCAACATTTAAGTTCACCAGGGGGCAGGGAGGCAACTCGTGCTGTCCTGTCCAATATATACCCTCAGCACAGACAAAGACCTCCCCTCAAGTTCTGAAGTGCCTACAAGCAGCTTATCCATCTCCAAGGGGTTTTGGAGAGTGGATACAGAAATACAAGCCCTTGTATGGCTGGTACTATCCAGTGAGCACCTAAACCACCACAGCAATCAGATGGATCAGGTCATGGAGGTCACATACAGCACGATACACAGGTGTCTTAACACCCTGGTGATGCTTTGAGGCATCAGTCCACCCCACTCCCCCCCACAAAGCTGAGGTCAGTGCCAACACCAAGTTTTCCAGGCCCTAAGGCTCAGAGCTTCCCCATAGCTGCCCTGCACTGCCTTGTTAGCAACACCTCCCAGATTGCTGTAATGCCACTGCAGTCAACTCCGAAGGCTCCCACAACATGCCAAACCTTATGTCCCCTCCTTAAATAGAGCTCTGACCAACTGTGGCCAGATGTAATTATCTACATAAAAGGCACTCAAAGCCACGTCTAATGAGAGGATGTATTCATGCCATTAGGCTGAGGTTCCTCCTCCTCTGCTGCTTTCCAGGGCTCAAAAACTTGCCTCACAGTAAGTGGACCAGCAAGAACTTCACCCCATTTCTTGTTACAAAACCTGTCTTTCCCAGGAATGGAAGGAAAAGTCGGGTTTCTCAGTCATTTATCCACAAATGAGCAGAGAACGTTTTAACAGGATTTCTTCATTTAATTGAATAGGACATGGGGGCTTTGTTTGTGTTGGCAAAGGGCTTTGGGGTGAGCAAATGGAGGAGCAAGGGCAGGCTCCATGCCCCAAAACACTGAGTCTCAGGAGCCAGGAAACATGTCCAGGTCAAGCCCGCAGCCTTACACAGGCCAGGATAGGCCTGGGGTGGCTCCCACAGCCTCAGCATCCTCCCAGAAGGGTTCCCAGCTGCCCCAAATCACCACAAAATCACCACCAGGGTTGACACAGCACAACAAGACACCCCAAGTTCCTATCAAGCCTCTTCTCCTAAAATCTGCCAATGAGCAGCAGTTTTGGAGCCTCAGAGTCTGACTTAAGGGGGTTGAGACAGCAAAAAGCTGTTCTGACATGACGTTTGTGTCCCGACAGAGGCTCTGAGCCGGGAGCCCAGATGGTGGTTGTGTGAGCCCTGCCCACGGCACCCCATCCTCATCTGGTAGTCCAGGCTTTTCTTGGGGGGGCATCAGGAGGGGGCTAGACACAAACCATACTAATTGGATAGACAGAGAGTCCTGCAGCCCTACAAAGCTGCAAGCAGCTGCTCAGAACCTCTTGTGAACCACAAAAATAGTTTCATATACAGAGAATGGATTAAATGCCACAAACACCCTTTTCTTCCCTCTGTGCAAATAGCATTTTCCCCCACTGCGGTCCCAAAACAAAATCCAGCCCTGCAGATCAAACCAGGAAATTTAGCAAACTTTGAGCATGAACAATAGCAGGAGGATTTTCCAGACCTTCAAGCTTGTTTGGCAAGTCCCAGATTATGTAAAGCGCTGTTCTGCCATTGTCAGGGAAGCCGTACCCTATGCCAGAGCCAGCTGGCACCACACTGCCCACCCAGCACTGCCTGCACCAACAAGGGCAGCAGGGCTTGTGCAACTCCACAGACTCCTTCCCAGGCACTTCCACTGCAGCAGCCACTGCCTTTCATTTTACACCTCATTGTTTTGTGATTAACCATCTTCCCAGGGTCTCAGTTTTCCAACCCATCCTGCCCAGGTGTTTGGTGGCCTGGACTAAGAGTCTCCTTTGTGTCTACAGGGTGGCTTTACCATGCCTGTGCCCAGAGGTGAAGGATCCTTTCGGTGGCTTAACTAATCCTTGGCTTTTCTGCCAACTGATTCGTGCCAGAGGGCTGAAGCTCTTATCACTGTGCACACATCCTCTGGGAAAACAATACAAGAGCCTGAACTCATTCCACATTCAGCACCCAGCTGGAAAAACCCTGGAGGCAGGCAGGATGGGTACCCGACTCCAGGAATGACCCATGTCCCCTGGCAATGGCCTTGCACATGGTCCCAGTGCATTTACCTAATTAAGACTTAATGAAGTAGGGAGATCTATTGTGAGCCTGGGAGAGGAGCAGATATGCCCCCTGAACCCAGTCATTGCCAAGGAAAGCATACTGCTGTCTCCAGAGTGAATCAGCAGGAAAAGCTCAGGCCGGGATGCTCAGCCCTGCAAATTCCAGACCCCAGTGCTTTCTCAGAGCAGGGATGGAAAATGCTCTGGTCATCAGCAGCCTCTAGTGGGGAGAGATGGGCAGCCGTGGTGGCTGCTTTGGCCAGAGCCCAGAACCCCAGCCAGCCCACCCTGGCTGTTCCCACCAGCTCAGAAGGGGATGGCATGACAAAGTCCCCAATATCATGGTATGAGGGACTCGAACCATCATGGCCTCATTGGGATAACCGCTGTGTGAGACTGCTCATCCCCCGGGTGCTGGTCCCAGGCTAAATAGGGACAACCAACTGCAGCCCCTCCTGGGAACTCCCAGCTCAGAGCTCACACAAATCACTGCATGAAGCAAATCTCATAAAAAGGACAACCAAGACATCCCCCTCCTTCCTGGGCAGCTCAGTGAGAGACATCTCTGGGCTAATGATGGGCAAGTCTGCCCCCTTCCCAAATCACACCTCCAACCACAGCATCCAGTGTGGCCAAGAGCCAATTATGACCCTAAACTTCCAGCCACCACAGCCTCAAGCCTCCTCCTGCAGCTGTGAACACAAAGGTGAAAACACTGCTTAGCAGAGACAGGACAATTCCTGCCATCTGGGACAGGGACCACCTGCAGCCTGCCTTCCCCTCCAGGGAACACCTGGGGAGGGAGCTCAGAAAAACCTTGCTATATATTAAATCAGTGGCATAACTCCAAAGTGCCCTTCTCGGAGAACAGCTGATGTTTTGCCTTTTCTCTGAGAAATCCTTTCCCCACTACTGGCTCAGAAAGGACCATGCCAGCCTGAGGGGACGTGCGGTGCGGAGCAATGCGGCTGCAGGCAATTCCAGCAGCTGCCAGGCTGCGCATCAGGAAGAGGGAGCCTCATCCCAGCAGCACTGCTGCAGATGAGAAGGCACTTTCTCTCCTCAGCAGGTTTCAAGCCCTCTCGGAAAGGCCTGAAGTTGCTCCTTAGCGCGAGGAAAAGCGAAATGAAGGGACAGGAGAGGCCCACATCCACAGAACATGTTGAGCACAACCATGGGAAGCAGTTTGATGCACAGATCAACTTTTTGCTTTTGCTGATTTGCCGTTATCATCACCACAGGCAGAAGCAGCACGTGCCCCACTTTGTCAGAGAAACTGAGGGGCTGCCAGCATCATGATCTGGAGGAGACCCACAGGGGACCCACACAGGCCCCGGAACTGGGAGAGGAACTGTACTCGTGGGGGGATGCAAATTGTTCCGCAAGTTTCAGCTGCCTCCTCTCAGAGACAGGCATGGTGCAGCTGCACTACCACAGGCACAGTGGCCATGAGCAGGGCAATGGCTCAGAGGCAACAGAGCCTCCGTTCCATGTCACCCCAACTCTGGTGCAAGTGACTCCCACGGACTAACCAGGTTACTCTGGCAGAAACAGGACTCAAAACAGACCTGACTCTGGCTCTCTCCTACAGCTGCATCTGTGCTTCCACTAAGCCTCAGGAAGGGAGCACAGGGATAGGAACATTCTGTGATGCACCTTGCAAGAACCCAACTTGCTCCTGTGCTCCAGGGCAACTTCTCTCCCAGGAGGCAGCAGAGATTCCCTGCACCATCAACCTTTCCCATGCTGGACGTTTGCTCCAGCTCAGCTGTTCCCACTGCCAGGCAGTGGCAGAGCATGTGTGACACGTGACAGTGCTGGGGGCCGATGGTGCACCTCAAACCTCGGCCCTGCACACCTCGCACAGCCTGACCTCATGCAGGGCATGTGTTACTGACACCAGCCCCCATACTGTCCGACCCCTGGCTCAGCCTCACAGCCCCACCACAGCCCCCTCTGCTCACACAAACCGCAGAGCAAATGTTGGTTTTCCCCATGCGGGAGCCTCGGCGTAAGTCAATCCTCGGGCGAGGAGGCGGCGAGCCAAGGCACACCCCTCCATTGCAACACAGCCCTAAAGATAGTCACTGTTCCCCGCTGTTCCCTCCCATCCCACCAGCCGCTCGGACCCGCCACCGGCACAGCCAATGGCACGGACTAACGAGCAGATTCACCAGAACAGGTTCACCAGCCTCTCTTCCCACCACGACTGCGGAGGGCGAAATTCAGGAGAGGAGGAGATTGCAGGGACCGCCGGGCACGCCGCACATGCCTGTGGCTGCAACATCAGCGCAAAGTGTCCCCGTCGAGGAGGGGACGTGAAGACATCGACCCCCCCACGGGCGTGGGGAAGTCGATGGAGGTTTCAGCGCGGCCCCGACCGGCGCCGGGACAGGGATCGAGGGCAGGAGCAGCCCCCGCCGCCCCGCAGCTCGGCCACTGCCGCCTGCTTTGGGAACCGTCCCGGCGGGCACAGACGGTGTCTTGGGAAGAGATCGCAGCCGCCCCGAAGCCACAGGCTAAGCTGCTGCATCTCTGGCACAGCCCCAGCAACACCGAATGCTCCAAGAACCAGAGCTGGACCCAAATGCCAAAGCGGGAGCTGCCACCTCCCAGGAAGGGACACCAGTGCTGCTGCCGTGACTGTGGGGTGCAGGGGGGACCCTACTCCCCGAGGCTGCACCTGCCTTTTCCCCTCCACTGCACCAGAGGAAACAACTGTATGGGGGGAGACATCCCAGGGCTAGCCACTCCCCGTGAGGCAGGGCGCCATCCACCTCCTGAGCATGAATCCGCTGTGGGTGGCCCTCCACCCCACATCCTCCCCTGCAGCCCCAACTCAGTCTCTAGGACAGCCCTAGTGCACCCCATTTCCCCACCCCACAGCCTGACCCTACTGGGGATCTCCCCACTCCAGAGCACCTCACTTCCCTTCTGCCCCATAGGCTTCCTGACAGGGCTGCAGGTACTTCCCTAGTCTCCCCCAGCCCCTGAACATTCCCCATTTCTCCGTAACCCCCTGCTTCACACCTCAGTCACTGTGGGTCCCCCCACACCTACACTGACATCCCCAGCCCCCCCAAACCCTTGAGCACCCTAAACCACCTCACATCCAGCTTGACCTCTACAAGTGTCCCTGGTTCCCGCAACCCCAGATCACCCCACATCCAGCCTGACCCCACCGGAGACCCCCTGCTTCATAGCACCCCATGTCCCCTGGCAACCCCACCACTCCATAAACAGCCTGAGCTCCCATGTGCTCCCACAGCACCACAACTCTTCCTACTACCCCGCAAGCCCATGACCAGACTGACCCACCATGGGTCCCTCTAGGGAGCCGCAAATCCTCCAGAACCTGCCTGACCCCTATATCCTCCAAAGCACCCCAGGACCCCCACAGCACCCCCGCACCCCATAACCTGTCTGACCCCTACAGCCGTCACCCTCCCATCAAAGCCTCTCTCGCCCCATAACAGGCCTGACACCCGAAGAACTTCACCTGCCCCCGCTCACCGGGGCCGCCACTCCGCTCCGCGCTGCCTCCACCTGCACCACCGGCCCCGCCCCCACCCCTTGACGTCACCTTACGAGTCCCGCCCCCCCTTGGCCGTGCCCACTGGCTGCCGCCCCCGCCCGTCAGAGCGCGGAGGGGGCGGGGCCAACGCGCGCCGCTGCAGTGGGCGGGGCCCGCAGGTGACGGGAGAGGGGTGGGGCCAGGAGATTCCTCCCATTGCTCCCGTGACGTCATAGGCTCAAATAAGGAGAAGGTGCCCCCACGGGTTCTCCCCGCGCCATGGCAGAGCCCCAAGGCCCCCCAAAACCGGCAGAATCAGGACTTTTGTAGATATTTTTTCTTATTTTCACTATTTTCCGAAGTTTTCTTAGGGAAAACCCCGTACTTGCTCGGGGCTGGAGGAGCCGGGGGTGTCCCCATCCTGAGCCCACCGCAGGAGGCTGCGGCGTGGCCGGAGCCGGTAAGGGCGTCAGGGTCACTTAAGTGCCCCCAAACCCGACCCCATCCCTGGGGCCACGCCCGGGTTATCGGTGCCGCCACAGGCGGCGGCTGCGGAGATAAGGCGGAATAGGGCCCCCGCGAGGACGGGGATGGAGGTGGCGGCAGGATGGAACTCGGCCCCGGCACCGAGGACCTCGCTGCCGTCTCCGTTGGCTTGGCGGTGGTGGCTTTGCGGTGGCACTGGGTGCCGGGGCTGGGCTGGAGTACCCAGCGGGCACTCCTGGCGGGTGCTGCCTGGGGTCACGCTCAGCAGCCGAGTCCCCCCAGCAGCCCAGGGGCCCCGCACGCCCCTGTACCCTGCCCTGGGGACGGGGTGTCCCCATAGGGAGGTTCCTGGTGCCATCTAATGGTCACCGCCCTGGGGTCACTGGCGAGGACCGCCGCTGTGTGTCCCCCGCTGCCTCTTCCAGGGCCTTTGCAGCCCCCAGAGGTGCATGGGCCGGATCCTGCCCCGAGATCAGAACCTCAACACCACGCAGCCCAAGCATGACAGGGGTTTGTTCCCCCTCACGCACCCCTCCCTGGAAGCCCTAAGCCTTCCCCGGTGAGGCTGAAGGTTTGGGAGCAGGAAGAACCTCCAGGCCCTGCAGAGTGGGAGAGGGGGGAGTCCCTGCTAATGTGATGAGAGGGGGATGAATCCATAAGCTGTTAAGCCACTGCAAAGCCCCTCGTGTTCTGGCCCTGTTACCACCGACTTCTGTTCACATCTGCTCCCGGGGTTATTTTTAATCTGGTATTAAGGACTTGTGGGTCCTTCAGCAGGCAGAGGGAGGCTCTGCTTGTCCCCCCTCCAAGCCATGGAGGGAGGAGCTGTGTTTTGTGGGCTGCAGAGGTGAAACACTAACATCATTCCTGCTGCGATTTGGGAACAGGAAAAGAACCCCCTGTCACCCCCTCCCCTCCAGCACCCAGCCATCAACTCTCCAGAAGGTCCCAGCACTGGGGAAAAGTCAGCAGAGGAACCAGGCAGGAACCTCACACAAAGGGATGAGTTCAGAGATATAAAAAAATAGAGATATTTATTAGCATTGAGTAAAGTGCTACCTCAGGATGCTTTGAGGCTCAGCAACTGTATGAATGTCAGGAGAGAAGCTCAGAGAGGAGTAACAGTCTGAGCAGAGCTGTGCCAACAGGATCCTGGGACTGTACAAAGGCCTTAAAAACAGAAACAACATCAGATAAATTATTTACAATTCAAATCGATTACAGTAGGGTAAAGACTCATGAGCTGCTGCAGGCTGAAAGAACAGAGGCTGGGATGGAACTGGTGTGTCAGCAGTTCAGAAATTCAGGGCAGCAGTTGGGGACAGCTGGGAATGTCCCTTGGCATCAGGCTCTAATTTGGGGTAGGAAGATATGGTGAGGTGAAGCCTTGGGGCTACTGCTCCTGCCTGGCTGGAACAGAAATTCTTCATGCTTTTCAATGGTGATAGGCAAGGATGACTTAAGAACCAGCATCAGGTCCTGTACCTGGATGTTTCTGCTAAAAATCAGAAGATTTTTTCCACACCTGACAAGACCTTAGCAATCCCACAAAGCTGCCAATGTGCTGCTGGACATAGCACTGGCACTGCCTGCTGGTGGCCTTTCCTGGAGCTATGGGCTGGCAATGAGGGTCCTCTCCTGGCAGAGAGACTCTGCCAGGTCTGTGGCCAGGAGGAAATCGCACTGCTGGAGACACCAGTGCCAACAGCTCCCCATGGCACTGCCCCAGTAACTCCAGATGGGATCTGCTCCATTTACAAACAGGAGAATTTCTCTTGCCAGTACCTTAAAATCTCCAGGGAGACTGGAGCTGAACAATGTTCCTCCTACTTACAAACATTCAGAGCAAAGACTCCAGAGCCGAAACAATTGCAGCCTCACTGTGCATGTGTGAGCTTGTGGGGTCCAGTCCCTCTCTCACCCCAGAGCCATTTCTGACAAGATTAGGAAGAAATTCCTCCCTGTGTGGATGGTGAGGCCCTGGCACAGATTGCCCAGAGAAGCTGTGGCTGCCCCATTCGTGGAAGTGTCCAAGGCCAGCTTGTACGCGGCTTGGAGCAACCTGGGTTAGTGGAAGGTGTCCCTGTCCATGGCAGGGGGCTGAAACGAGATGAGCTTTAAAGTGTCTTTCAACCCAAACCACTCCATGGTTCTATGAAATGCTCATCAAGGCACTAAAAGCAGCACCTTCAGGGGACATATCCTGGTCTGGCAGCCTAGTCCACCCCCAGTTAATGCTGGAAGAACTCTTGGGAGTCTGAATCAGGAATTGTGCTCTGGGCTGGAGACAGGCGGGAGCCACATGACTTTGATCCACTCTCCCTTCTGGCCAGTGGGAATACAGATCAAGTTTGCAGCTCAAGCCTGTTTCTGGTTCCTTCACTGACCTTTGCACCACTATGGGTGGGGGTCAGGGGGCTGGGGCAGCTGAGGCTCCTCCCTCAACTCGCTGGGAAAACCACAGGGACCACTGGTATGAACGGTGCTGCTGTGGAAGGCACAGCCCCTCACAGAAAGGGAAGAGGGGGCGTTGGCCAGGACACAGCCACAAAAGCACTGCAGAGTCCTCCTGCACATCTCAGATCTGGCAATACAGGGCTATTGCTGCTCAATCTTGATGTGGTCTCCGATCATCCAACGGTGATACGTGGCCAGGAAGACGTCATTGTCTCGGGGGCAGTCGTAGTGGCAGGAGCACATCTTGATGAACATCATCTTCCTCTGGAAGAAGTCCCCCTCGGGGCAGCGGAACTCCACGTCCATGGTTCTGGTCAGGAACGGGGTGCAGCAGCGCCCGTCCAAGCAGCTGCCACAGAACCGGGGCCGGTAGGAGCGGGTGCTGGTGCATCCCGAAAACTCAAAGTGGAGGCTCTGGCGCTGCTTTGGGGTCTGCACACACTTCTTCCCCTTCTAGGGAGAAAGCAGATGAATTACCATGGACATGACAGGAAAGATGCACTGAGGCCTGTTCTCTGACCCCATCACTGGACAATGGGACACAGAGGAAACTGAAGCACAGAGCAAACCCTGTGAGCCAGGATCATTCCCAAGGCTGTCCCCAGCATTTGGGGGGCTGTGTCCCCTCTCTTCCAGCACCGTACCTTGGTTTTCTCCATGGAGAAGTGGCAGGGCCGGACGATGCAGAGCCGGGTCTCCTTCTCCAGGCGGCACTGGGGGTTGTTGTTGGTCACACGGGTGGAGATGCCCATTCCGCAGCTCCAGGAGCACGTGCTCCACTCTGTGGTCTGCACCAGGCAGTTCTCCTGCAGGTTGTTCAGCTCCAGCTTGTGATCTGGATCCTCCCTGAAAACTGAGCCATGAGGAAAAGACACAAGGCAAGGCTCAGGCCTTTGGACAAAGAGTGGCAGCTCCATGGCTGCTCCCAACTCAGTTTAACACTTCAGGAACATGAGCAAAGGTCTGGCCCATCCCATGAGATGCTTGGCCTCTCAGCAGGAAGGGGATGCAGGTGGGCAGAGGCCATTTCCTACACAGCCCAGCTTCAAACAGGTCTGCAGTGACACTTCATTACACAGGAGCTTTCCCATAGCACCACTGAGGTTTCACTTTGTATTGGGCCTGGCTGAGCTGGAGTTGATGTTCCCAGAGCAGCCACTCCAGCACTGTGCTCTGCAGTGGGAGTTGGAAAGGTGTTGGTAAAAGTGTTTTTGGCTACTGCTGGGCAGGGTTGGCACAGTATCGGTGATATTTCTCCAACATTCCCCTCCCAATCAAGGGGCTGGGAGTGGGCAAGTTCCTGAGAGTGGACACAGCCAAAACAGCTGACCCAAATTCACCACAGGGATATTCCAGACTGTATAATGATGTCAGCTCAGATATAAAAGCTAAGAAAAGGAGGGGGAAGAGGGGAAGGAGGAATTTGCTATTCACAGTGTTTGCCTTCTGGTGCAACTGCTCCATGTGCTGAAGCCCTGCTTCCCAGGAAGTGGCTGTTCACCACTTGATGATGGTAAGTAAAGAATAAATCTATTTTTTTTCTCTTTGCTTGTGCACATGCAAACTTTCACTTTTGCTTTAGTAAACTTCCTTATCTCAACCTACAAGTCACTTTCCATTTATTTTCTCCCCCTTGTCCAGCTGGGAAGGGGAGTGATAGAGCAGCTGGGTGGGTTGGACCTAGTGTTTAGCTCTGGAACTCAACACTTGGTACTCACACCGATCATGATGATGCATAAAAACCCCCCCAGCCCCAAACCAGTCAGTGCTCCAAATCCACCCCTCTTCCCCAGCACACAGCTCCTGGCCCCATTCCATGTGCCCCACTGACCTGCCGTGGCTGTTCCAAAGCGGTTATCCTCGCTGCTCTCCTCACACACCCACTCCTCACAGCACTTGTTGTAGAAATTCACCCTCCGGGGGTTGGGGCACTCTGGGGACGGCAGGCGCAGGTCATCGGAGCAGAGTGGGACGCAGCCGATGGCCCCGTCCATGCAGATGCACTGCAGCTTGCACGTGGGCTGGAAGCTCTCCCCGTTGAGGTAGATCTTGCCCAGCAGG
>VYZP01077315.1:0-56147 GCA_013400635.1 Hypocryptadius cinnamomeus | reverse complement strand
TATATATATATATATATATGTATATATTTATATTTAATATTTTTTTTCTATTAACCTGAAATTAAGTGTTGAAATCTCAAGAGTTTTCACAGCACATAAATCTTGATTTTGGACAGTTTTCAGCAGCTGTTGTTTTCTGCAATCCTGAACCTTAAAAAAAAAAAAAAAAATCCATGCAAACCTCTATGGGGAAGTTACCAAAAGGAAGGATTTTTGACTGCTTGTGGAGGCTTTCCAGGAAACCTTATCTGTTTTCCCCTAAGTCCTGCTCACCCGGGGGACACTGTTTTAGACAAAGTGTTTGAATCAAACAAGGAGTAAGAATCTCTTTCCATCCCATCCCATCCCTATCCCTTGAGGGGACACAAATCCTTCTGGACTGTTCCTATCAAGACCCGCATCTCATCTTGCAACTCTTTACAATGTCATTGGGATAAAAATACTCATGTGCTCCAACTCTGACATTTCAAAATCCTCACTTTTTCCATCAAAGTGTGCCGCTTCTCTTTGCTTGTGCACATGCAAACTTTCACTTTTGCTTTAGTAAACTTCCTTATCTCAACCTACAAGTCACTTTCCATTTATTTTCTCCCCCTTGTCCAGCTGGGAAGGGGAGTGATAGAGCAGCTGGGTGGGTTGGACCTAGTGTTTAGCTCTGGAACTCAACACTTGGTACTCACACCGATCATGATGATGCATAAAAACACCACCAGCCCCAAACCAGTCAGTGCTCCAAATCCACCCCTCTTCCCCAGCACACAGCTCCTGGCCCCATTCCATGTGCCCCACTGACCTGCCGTGGCTGTTCCAAAGCGGTTATCCTCGCTGCTCTCCTCACACACCCACTCCTCACAGCACTTGTTGTAGAAATTCACCCTCCGGGGGTTGGGGCACTCTGGGGACGGCAGGCGCAGGTCATCGGAGCAGAGTGGGACGCAGCCGATGGCCCCGTCCATGCAGATGCACTGCAGCTTGCACGTGGGCTGGAAGCTCTCCCCGTTGAGGTAGATCTTGCCCAGCAGGTCACATGTTGCACCCTCATGAGCTGGGGGAGGAAGAGGAGGAGAAGGAGGAGTAAGCAGAAGGCTGAAACCCTGCCTTGGGGACACAGAGCTCCTGAGGAGGGACAGAGCCCCATCCTCCCCTGCTCTGCCATCGCAGTGCTGGGTATATCATATTTGCCTCCCTGGACCCAAAGCTATTGCTGACACTGATTTTTCAGAAGTGCTGGTCCTCCCAAAATTCTCTAGAAAAATATCTTTTCCACTTGGATGAGCTACTAAGTATGATTTTGTCTTTGGTGCCTGAAAAATGCCTGTTTCTCTGTCAGAGTTCTTCCCAACCAGCTCAGAGTAACTGGTCAGTGGTGCTGTGCAAGACACATTCCTGACACGGCATGTGAGCATGGCTTTGCTCCTCAGTATTCCTGGGATACCAGTAGGCAACACTCTTCTAAGAATGGCTGGTTCCCCCATGCAAATGGTACCTACAAATGAAAATGACACTTTGGGCTGATGACCTTTTTGGCCCCTCTTTGATGCACAAATCTCTTCCTCCTTCCAGCCCCAATTTTTCCCAGTTCTCTCTCTTCTGATCTCTGGATCTCTCATCTCCAGACCTCCTACCAGTCTCTACCTCCTTCCCAATAAAACTTAAATGGGCAAAAAAGAGGAAATTCAACAATATCTGACACAGAGCAGCAACCTTTACTCTGCAGGCATGACAATGCTCCCAAGTTCTTATGACTGCATTAGCCAGAACTTTCCCAGTTGAAGCTTTCCTGCAGAAATCTCTTACCTGATTAAGATCAAGAATGTTTTCAAGAAGAACCAACTGAACCATTTGATATAAAAGATTTTCTTTATGCTCAACCAAAATACTCGTGGGATAGTATCTATAGAGGGAAGCATTTTGCTCTGGTAATTATTTTGATACTATAAAGATCAAGATGAAATATTTTGATAGAATAGAAAGGGAAAGTTTTGACACAGCCAAATGAGTATTCTAAATAAGTCATAGCANGGCAGCTCCCCCTGAGCTCCGTTCGAGTCCAAATTACCAGTGAAAGACGCAAACAAGAGGCAGAGACGTAGCACGTGGGTCCCGGGAAGTTTACTGTAGATGTTAACTCATTCCCCTGCTTGCTCCCGGGACCCCGACAAAGGGGTCCACAAGAGCTTATATTTGGGGGCAGGTCTCAAGGGAAGGTACAATCTTAACAAATCAGAAGTGACAAAAGTAAAAGGCAAGGCGGGAACAACAACACATAAACCAATAGAATTCCAGGAAAGTAAAACCATCCCAGTAAACTGGTAAATCCTAGGAAATGGAAACTAGGAATTACAACCAAGGATGACATCATTTTGGGGAAAAGGTAAAAGCCAAAAGAAAACGAAACTGAACCTATAAAATCATAAATCAAACCATAAAACTGCTAATAAAACAAAAACGCACTACAACAAAAGTGGAAGCCATCCATCAACCCTCCCTCTATACAACCGTTCATACTTCTTTTTAAACACTCTCTTCCATCCCGGTGAGCGGATCATGCTGTTCCCTCTCCTCCCTCCCCTCCCAAAGAATAGCAGCCCACTCCAGGGGTTGATTGTGTTTTCCAAACTCAATCGCTCTGTTGTGCCCTTCATTGCCCTTCATGACCTCCCTTTCCCACTGACCTGCTCCCATTAAAGCTCCGAAAAGACAGCGCCCGTTAAGTGATCCAGCTCTTTATTCCCTGGCACCACCCACGCCCAAACACCAAGTCCAGCCAAGGAGACTTTTGCCCTTTTCCTCAGGGGATATGGCACCACTGAAAGAGCTGCTCTATAAAGCTCTACCAGCTCCCTGCACCCCCTATCACCTGTAGGACCCCTACTTTAGATTTACTACAGGATCTTCTCTACCTTTCTGATACTCTGAGGTCTCTGCAGGAAGGAAAGGATTCCTCTGAAATATGTGGAATGTGATAATATTACACAAATATAAAATAAGTTTCCCTCTGATGGTTCCCTTCCCATCTCACCCAATACAGCCTACAGACTGGTCTCAACTGAGACACTTTTCCCATGATACCTCAGCTCCTTTCTCCTTCCAGCACATCTGCTTATTTGGATAAACTTAAGTCAAAACATTGATCCTTCCTTTCCTCTGACTCACTCCTCCAGCTTCCTTCACTGCCTCCAAAACCCCCCATCTTCCAACAGATCTATGTGGACATCATAAAAACGTCACCCAAGGATATTATGGCCCATATCCTCAGCCCATTTTAGAAATAAATCCTGGCCTGCGTTCACTACAGTTTTTGCTGTGAAAAGCTTAATTTCTTATTTAAAATCGGGAAGGACAGTTGTGTCTGCAAGTCTGATTTCCTCCACAGCAGGATCTGGGACTCTCTCTCCAAAATGTTTGGATCAAACCTGGATGTCTGGTGAATACAAAGCACCTTTATTAGAAGGATTTAAAGGCTTCATGGAGAGATTTTGAAATGGAGTCTCCCAAACTCCTGAGGAAATTGTTCCTGTGATTTTGCTACCTTTCCTCCACAAAGAGACACCTCAATCCCATTTGGAATGAGGCAGCATGGAGCTCACACCTGCTGGATGTCATCACACCTGCATTTGCCTTATTAAGCGTCAATCCTCAGCTCTCAGGTGTCTCAATGTCTGCAGAAAGTACCAGGAGTTCACATGGCTTCCAAAAATCCCCAAAATCGGGGAATGAAAATGAAGTAACTTGTAAAAACTTCTTGAAGGAACAAACACCAACAAGTTAGACTCATTTAGACAAGGGCTAGGGATAAATGGGATATTGAGAAGAAATTCTTCCCTGTGAGGCTGTTGAGGCCCTGGCACAGGGTGCCCAGAGAAGCTGTGGCTGCCCCATTCCTAGAAGTGTCCAAGGCCAGGCTGGACGAGGCTTGGAGCAAACTGGGATAGTGGAAGGTGTCCCCACCCATGGCAGGGGGTGGCTCAAGAAGAGCTTTAAGTTCCTTTCCAAGCTAAACCATTCCATGATACTATGATTCTGTCTCAGGTTGGTGCTGGATCATTTCCAGAGACATCCAGTGTTGTGGCCAAACATTTCCCTAAGTACTCACAATAAACTCCCAACTCTTAGGTCTTCCTGACTATTCTGAAAAGCTCAAATTTAAGAAAAAAATGTCAGCTCCTGTCAGAGATGGGGCAGAGGAGTTTTGTTTTTAAACAAAGACCAGGAGGTTGCAGAAATACTTTATTTTCCTCTAGACCAAAACAATTTCTGCTTGCTTCAGAAGGAACTACTAAAAATTTTGTTTTTTCTTTTTTAGCTGAAAAGAGGTGCCACAACAGAAAGCTGTTTCTGCATTTGCATTACCTGGCTCTGGAATTCTCATGTTCCACACAGACACAATGTGGTGAAGGAGCTGTTCAGCTCTTCCCACCCATATGCTATGACCAGAAATATACTTTGCCTCTTGCATAGGAGCAGCCAAGTGCAGAACACTCATCAATGGCACAAGGCAGAGGGATTTGGGGTAGGATATTCCAAGGAAAAGTACTTTCAGTGAGAGCTCAGACTGCTGATATTTGCCTAAAAGATAGAGGATGTCCCCTGAGGATGTCACAGAACAGAGGAGAGTCCCACAGCCCCATTCATGCCTCGGTGGAGCTGTGAGAAGTCAGCTGTGTGTGTGCCAGGGGATCTGCTGTTCCCAGGGCTGGCACTGATCTCCCAGCATGACACTGGATGAAACGCCAAGAAAATTCTGATGGGTGTTCTGGGGAGGCACCACAGAAAAAACACACAGGGATAGAACCTGCAGCTCTCACCTAAGCAGATCCCACTGCCTCTGTTGATTTTTGAGAAGTCACAGTAGAGTCCCTTGTGATGGTCACAGGGCCTGTGCAAGGAGCAGAGCTCACCCAGCTGCTGGGCACACACCTTGCAGCAGCCACAGGCATCCCACACGTGGCTGGTACCCGCAGGGCACTGCAGAGGTTGGGAGGGACACTGGCATGGGAACGTGCAGGCCTGTGGTTCTACCTGGAAGGAAAAAAGCCATGGAGAGAATGAGTCCATTGCAAGGCAGCCAGATAGGGAGAGGAAAAACATGGCTCTGCTGAAAGCACAGATATCCTAGAAGAGAGGGGGAACAGCCCTGCTGCAGAGGGGTATATACAGCTCCCAAGGACTCACAGGACTCATGTTTTCCTCATCCCGGTTTCATCTGGAGCTTAAGGGGAAAAAAGATGCTTCTTGGAAGCAGATCCAAAACAAACAGGACAAGCGGTAGCTCAGAGTCCCCTGCACTGCTCACCCTCCCTGGAAGCAATAAAGTAGTAATCATTAACAGCAAGGAATTCCAGCTTTTACACACAACAACCATCGAAGACTCTGCACCAGCATCAGACCCAGTGGAAGCTGAAAAAGCAATGTGCACAACAACAGGACTTGCCCAAAGCCAGGCAGTGGGACTGTGGGGATGCTGAAAATCAACCCAGAAGCTCGCAAGTTTCATTTTGTCCCCTGCCTCTCATGCTCTCTTCCTTATTCCATGTGCCCTCTCCTTTCCATTTTCCAAGGAACACAGCATAATCAACCTTCCTTGGGACCTTGTGAGTGCACAGATGCCTGCCTCCCTTTGGCAGCACTCCACTGGACAGCCCTTGAAAGCCACCCTTGGCTTCATGACACTTCAGACACCAAACAGAGACCAGGCTACAGCTGAAGCAGGATTACCTGCTCTGGAAAACCCAGATGGGTCCAGCATCCAACTCACTGAGGGTGTGTCATCCCTGTCCTGCATCAGCTCAGAGCAAGAGCACCAGCTCAGCTCTGGCTGCGCCCAGATTTGGGCAAGATGTAACACCCTGACTGTGAACAGTGCAGAATGTGTGGTCTCTTAGAGATCCTCTGAAACCTCCTCAGAAACATCACTGCCAGCTCCAGCCTGGTTTACTGTTCAGATCCCACCCATCCAAACTCCCCCTTGCCCCATTCCATGCACCACTCCACTATTCTGGACACTGCTCAGCTCCCACCCAGAGCTGACACAACCCTGGCATGTGGATGATGCCACCAAAACACTTTGGGATCCTGCACTGCTATGACCAGGGTGGAGAGGGAAGGGTACAATGAGGCAGACCCCTCACAGCTCTGCTGTCACCCCAGGAGAGCAGCAGCTGAGCCGATAATAGCCTTGAGGGCAGCAGGGAGGGGGGACACACCTCAAACAGGTCAAAAAATATATCTCATTATGGGTCTGTTTGCACTTGTCAGATCCCATCCAGCCCTCATCTGTGAAACAGCTTCCTTGGATATTGTGTCTGTCACCAATCAGAGGAGGAAAACTTTTCCAGCTGTTTTGACTGTTGCTCTGACTTTAGTTCATGTGGGGTGAGAATGTGCCAACTTCTTTGTACAGCTGTGTCACCAACACAGCACTGTGGGACTGGGATTGGGCTAAATATTCCCTCAAAGTCATGGAATATCTCAAGTCGGGAGGGACCCACAAGGATCATGGAGTACCACCCCTGTCACTGCACAAGCACCCCAACAACCCTACTCTGTGCCTGAGAGTGTTGTTCAAACACTCCTGGAGCTCTGGCAGCCTCGGGCCATGCCCCATTCCCTGGGGAGCCTACCCAGCACCCTCCAGGGGAAGAACCTTCTCCTAATATCCATCTAAACCACTCCTGAAAGAGCTCCAGCCATTCCCTCTGGTGGTCCCAAGGGATGAGTCTTTCCAGAGTCTCCCTGCTCAGCAGGAATCAGCATAATTCTCCTGGATAACTCCTAGCACTAAGAATTTCGGAAACAAGCCTCTCCAACCTACAGCCCAGCTGTTCCCAGCCAACTGTCCTGGAGCCACTCACCAGAACCTGGCATGTCCCAGGAATCAATTCCCAACTGCTGAAGTGCATTAAAAGAACTAAAAATACAGAAATCTTCCCTACTTTTTTCTAGTTCCAGCTGCTGGAGCTGCCAAGGAACATGTTATTCAGTCCCAGATGAGTTGGAGTGGGTGCGTGAGATCACTCAAGAGACAAAGCATTCCTAACATGGGATCTATATTAAGATGTAATCCATGCACTTAAGAAAAAATAATGATAACAAGCATTTTCCAAAATAGCGTCAGCCACAGGCCGTAGAAAGAAACACTCCCAAAATAGCTCTCCTGCTGAAATACAAACCCAACCAAGCTCTTTGGGGATAAGAGAATGCAACAGCTTTAAAGCCAACTGAGTTGTCTCACCTCTGGAAATGTCCAAGAGCAGGTTGGACAGGGCTTGGAGCAACCTGGTCTAGTGGAAGGTGTCCCTGCCCATGACAAAGAGATAGAACTGAATGATCTTCAAGATGCCTTCCAACCCAAACCATTCCATGATTCTACAATTCTGTGGTTTTTCTTTCCCATCCTCATTAATCATTGCTGGTACTAGTTATTTCCTTAATAACTCACCCACATAAACCAGCCCACCTGATTTTACCTTCTGTTCACAGCAGCTTCACTTCCTCATTGTATCACAGCTGCTTTTCAGCAGGAGAGCATCTGGATTCAGATCTCTGTTGTATCACAGACCAGCTGGTGACCCTGCACCCACCTATGCCGTACCTCAGCTCCCCCAGACATCAGCTCAAAAGCCCAATTCATCATGATTTTCAGGACCTTTCTAAATACTCCCAGATGTTCCCACCAGTTGCTCAGATGTGTCTCCCTCCATTGCCCAGGAGGTGTTAGTGCTCCTGTTTGCTGGTTTTATTGCTTAACAAAGTGAGTGTGAGCTATTTATAATTCCTGCTGCTCTCCTAGGCCTGGTAGAGGAGGGAATGAGCTGGAAAGGGGTTTGGTTCACACACACCCAACAGCCAGAGCACTGAAAAACTGCCTGGCCAGGGAGGCTCTCAAGTGGGGAATAGCTGGGAAAAAGTCAATGTTCAACCAACTTCCTTGAATCCTCCATTACTGAATTTTCTTTCAGAGAGGCTGAATAGTGGATTATATTGGTTTTGCATAGAGCACCCTTCACCCTGCATTCTTTCCAAGGGCTTCTTCTCATTCTTCTGCCCAAAGAACTGTCCTAAAACTGCCCCAAAGAACTCCACAAACTGTTCCCAATGTGATAAATAGGTATGATTCCTGCCNATTTTATATTTTAAGCTATTCAATTAAAATTGCTGCTACATTTAATTTTGTTTGGATTTTTTTTATGGGATAATTGGGCAAATATAACACCAAGAACTGCCAGGATTGGAATTCAGGGCTCTGTTGCAGACCCAAAGGTAACACAAAGCCCAGCACTTCCACATGACCTGCCACTGACCTGGGTCCAGAGGGATTCAACTCAGAGAATATTTCATTTTCTCCCGTCTGCGTCGCTGTTGATTAAGAAAGGACACAGACTCACCAGAAGGTTGCTTTGCACAGCATCTCGCTTTACTTCGAATTCTCTCTTTTTATACACTATTCTGATACAGCTAGACCAGATTGGTCAATTAATCAATACATTTCACCTGATTGATTTATTAACAAAACACCTTTCTTATAAACAGTCTTTGACAAAAACAGGAAAACAGAGAGTAGGAAAAAGCACCTGCAGGTTGTTTATAATAATAAGCTATCATTGTTTATCTTCAACTCCCTAAAGTCTCACAAGACAATTCAGGGAAAACTTATCTCGATTTCTCACTCTCTGACCAGGCTGTCACATCCACACCTCTGGAGAAAGGGTTGCCCCAAAACTCACTTCTACCTTCACTGGGCATGCTCCTGACTTCAAGTTCACTACAACCTTGACTTGGCTTCTGTTGAGGTGTGCAGAGCATTTCTGTGAACTCTGAGAGCAGCAGAACAGAACCAGAGATCAAGGCCATGGATTTAAGACAGTTCTCAAGCCTGGAATGTTGGCTCTCCCTGCTCCTGGCTTTTCTGACAGCTCTTGCATCCATCACAACCACTGTGTGTGAAGCTGTGGGACCTCCAGAACCCCTGAGTGATGGCCAAGCCATGCCAGAAGTGCCAACACTCAGACCAGAGGATGCCCCTGCTCTGCTCCACTCCATGTGCTCTCCACCTCTGACTCCCCAGAGCTGTCTGCTCAGCTGACAAGCCAGAACAAGCTCCCTCCCGACTGCCAGAACCAAACCCAGTTACCTGTAGGTAAGAAAAACGGAGAATGTTCTTCCTGCTTCATATTTACATAAAACCTCTTCCCCTGCACCCTTTGGAGGGCATGAGTGCTGTAACATGAGCTCCCACCACTGCAGCAGGTCTGCGGCTCTGTCTGGATTTCTCATTCCTGACCAATGTCCACAGGAGCCCAGGGAACCAGCTAAGGGAGCCAAACCAAAGAGGATGTTTTAAAATGTGTTTGGGCTCATGACTGCACTCAGAGGGCAGGAAAAGGTGAATTTTGAGCTGAGCTGGGTGTTTGCAAAGAGCTTTGAGAGCCAGGGGTTAATGCTGCAAGGTGGAGGTGATATAATAAATACTCAGCTGGTTCTTTAAGTGCTCCAAGACTAAGCAGCCAAAACACAGCTATTCATCCTTCAAACTCCAAATGACTGTGGATAACCCCTGCTCTCTCTCCATCTCAGGCTCTAAAGATGCCTTCCTACAGCTGCTGCAGCACATTGTATAACAGCTCCTTTGGAGAGACAAGAAGCAGGGACCCCCTTCACAGACAGAGCACGGGGATACAGACACCTGCCCACGATGAGCCTAAACACAACTCACAGTAATCCTGGAGCTACTCGCACCTCTGAACAACACAGAAGAGAGATTCAGGAGTAACAGCTCTCATTTTCTGCCTTAATCCACAAAGCATCCCAGAATCATTAATGTTGGAAAAGACATCAAAGGTCACTGAATCCAACCTAATGCTCAAAGAAAGTCAAAAGTCACATTTCTGAGCATTTGGCATTGAGGTTTAAGGAAAATCACCTGTCTCAGAGTGGTAACCAAGAGTCACAGTGGCAGGATTGCTTGTTATTGTTTATATGAGCTACATGGTGCAGCCACAGCTGAGCCAGAGTAAGAATCAAGACGCCCTAATGACAGCCGTTTCCCTTAGATTGCAGCCCAGTTCACATTCTTGGCAGGAAAGGGGCTGGCACACACTAAGTACTGCTAGGAGCAATCCAACAGACCTCGCCAGCCAGGAGCTGATTGCCTCTCTCACCACAACAAGCCCTGCAAGGGGTTCTATGAACCCAGTTTCACTGAGGCACAAAGCACTTACAGCAATTTAATGATGGCAGTGACATTCCTGATGCTGCTGACATGAGAACAGCATTCAAATGTCCTAAGAGGAATCAGCTGCCCTCTCAAGAACTTGTATTAACAGGAAAACAGGCACAAATCCAGCTCTGGAGCTGATGGAGTCTAATTTTCCCCTCGGGGTCACTGCTTTTGGGATCACAAGGGTGGATTCAGTGACAGCTGGGGTTAGGATGGTGATGGTAAGGAATTGGGATATGAGACTGTTACTCTTTGCAATGACAAACTCACTGACTTCCCCTCTCTCTGCTCTCTTCTCCCGCTTCTAGACCAGAGCCCATTTCTGGCTTCCAGGAGTAGGAGGAAACAAAGCCCATTCCCATGTGCCAGGAGCTCTGAGACCCGCGGATGACACACATTACACGGGGCAGCCCCCAGTGTGGTTTAGTTACCCAGGACGTTTGCATCACTCTGCTCCCAGCCCAGCTTCCCTCGGAAACTCGGGAGCAGGTGGCAGCCGGGAAGAGTCTCTCAGCCCAAAGCCCTCGCATGCATCGAAGCAAGAAGCTGCAGTGCCGAGGCAGAGCCGCTGCAGGGCCGTACGTACCCAGCCAGGGGCGAGGAGGAGTAGGAACAGGGTCCGGGTCACTGTCTCCAGGTTGCCAGGCATCCCGAGCACTGCGAAGGGCAGGGATCCAGGCTGCCGGCTGCTCCCTCCCACTCCTTCGGAGTTTCCCGTCTCTCGCTGTACATCAGCTTCTCTTTAAATATCCTCTGGAAGGGGCGGGCCCCGCGCTGAGTGACGGGCTGGAACCGAGCCCAGAAGGGTGCAACAAAAAAATGCCCGAATTCCAGGGAACACGGGTGGATTCCTGCGGCTCCGGCGGTTAGGGGGCTGCCGCCGCTGCCTGCAGCTTGGTTACTTTCCAGGTAGGTAAATCAAACCCCAGTAAAAGCAGGATTATTATTTTTAAATTTTTCCTCTTTCTACCTCCGATTATGAAGCTTGGCACAGCTTTCCTGACACAGACTCCCTTTCCCTACCTACAACCGTTCATCTTCGGCTGCAAGAACTGAGGAGTGATCAACAGAGATTTGCGGTGTTCAGAGTCTGAGCAGGAGGGAGGGATGGGTAGTTCGGTGCTGTCAGGTACACGTCTGGCTGTGCATCACCTCTCAGCTCCGGGGAATGAAAGTTTCATTATTAGAACTCCTGCATGAGGAGCTGCATATTTTACAAGGCAGTGAAAAGCTCCTGGATGAAAATTTTTCATAAAGGGCAGCAGTTCCCCAAACTGCTTTGGGATGGATGCAGGATCACACACATCTTTGTTTTGGGTCATGATCCTTTCTGTTTGCTGCTGAAATATAGCACCAGGCCTGTGCACAGCCAGCACGGCAGACATTTAGAACGTGAAAGAGTTGGGTTTTTTTATGTTAAAGAGTTTTGTTTATTCCCGAAGAGCAAGCAGAGCACTGCCACGGAAGGAGGAGGGCAGCAGAGGGCACTCTTAGTCCTCGCTGGCCAGGGTGGGACACAGCAGTTGGGTATTGGACAGGAGCCTCTGTACATATGGAGTGACTTGAGAAAGATAGAGACGTTCCTTAGGGTCAGGAAACTTTCCCGGGGAGAAGTGGTGCAGGGGATGGTGCCTTCTTTGGGCCAATACAAAGCCGGGCCGGGAGCCCAGGCACTGTGCAATGCAGCCCCAGCATATCCCCGATCCAGCTGAGTGCTGGGAAACAAGACAGAAGATGGAAAAAACCACAGGGAGTGCGTAGTGAGATATTTAAATTCAGCCCCCTTCCTTTCTGCCTCCAGGGTAGGGCAGTTTAGCTGGGAATCAAGCCCTGCAATTCATCCAGGCTCTTTCAGGTTCCTGTGCAACACCAGATCAGCCTCTACACTCCCTGTGTGTCCACTACTGGAAACAGAAAACTCTGATTCTTAATTAATTAGCATTTGGAAATTCCCTTGGGTTTGGGGCTGGAGAGCATTAGCACAGTGCAAACCACCCCAGATGCACCTTCTCTTCCATGAGATGGGGGATTTCACAATCACGTTCATGACAGCCACCTCTGCTTGTGGCACATCAGACGATTATGTCTGCACACAAAAGATTTCAGGTTCTGGAGATGCCATAAACATCCACTGCCCTCAGGCACTTTGGAGCTCCAGTCAGTCTGGCTGGAGATACATTCCTTTTCCTTTTGGAGGGCCTGAACTATGTTGTCACCTAAAATTAGCTGCTCACATTTCCCAGGACATTCTCCTGCTGCTTGTAAACAAGACAGGGATAAAGTGCTGCACACTTCTGGTCTCATTTTCTCACATGGCAAGAATATAAACCCCAGCTGAATTCTGACCCCTTCAGGGCCTCTGAGGATGGGAAGATGGCATATTTGTGGCTTTTTAAAAGGACAGTGTGTAATGTGTTGCTCAATCCATTCCTCCTGCTAGAATAAGACATCCCCCTTTGTGCATTGACAGGACAAGAAGGAATGGCTTTAAGCTGTAAGAGGACAGGTTTAGATCAGATATTAGGAAGAAATCCCTCCCTGTGAGGCTGGTGAGGCCCTGGCACAGATTGCCCAGTAGCTATGATTGCTGTATCCCTGCAAGTGTTTAAGACCTGGTTGGATGGGGCTTGGAGCACACTGGGATAGTGGAAGGTGAGCCTGCCCATGGCAGGGAGTGGGACTGGATGAACTTAAAGTTCCTTTCGAACCCAAACCATTCCATCATTCTCTGATTCTATAAGAAGCAGCAGCTGCACCTCAAACTGTGATCTTCCAAATTCTGCTCTAACATAAACCTGCTGTGTGACCTCGGATGAACTGTTCAGCCAAAATCCCAACATCACTCACTTGTCAGGAGTTCCATGGGGAATATTCACCAGTAAGCCAGCATTATGATGGCTGATTAAGTTTTCAACCTACAACAAAAGTAAAGAATAATTCGATTATAAATCATCCTTTACAAGCTTATCATCATCATCATCCACCTGAATGCTTCCACCTTCCCAGGGCAGTAAAACATACCAAGTTCAGTCCTATTCATCCTTCAAGCCGCTTCTTGGATTATAGGAGCAGGATGTGAAGAAGTATCACCTGGAGATCCCTTGATTTTGGGAGCTCACTCCACCCGTTGTCCGAGATTTTTGTAGGGCACTGGGACAACCAAAACTACTTCTCATGCTAGAACTGAGCTACTAACCCTGCTGGACATGCCAAGAGGTAAAAGAAGAACATGATGGTTGAGTGACTCAGAATGATCAAAGGCAGGAAACACCAAGTTAACGCCAATTTTTATTTCTTCCTTTTTTTATTTCTTCCTTTTGCCTGAGGAAGAAGCTGCCTCAAGTGAAGGGATAAAGATGTCAACCCTGCTTAAAATCTCCCCCAAGCAAAGAATAGTGGGTGTTTAATACACCTTGTTACATTCTTCTGGGTTCAGTCACCATGCCCAACCAGCAGCTTCTCTGGATTTATAGTTACTTGAAAAGCAGATATTTAAATAATTGCTAAAAATCATGTCAGGCCAAAGAATAAAATGAAGGCAAGCATACACACAGTTTTTTGGCTCAGCAGGATCTTTCCCCTTGTCCCTCTGCCTGCAGAAGCCAAAATAAAAGCTGCTACAAGCAGCATGGTACAGAGAATTGTGCTCACCCAGTCCTCAGTGACTTCAGAACTGTCTCCTGTCCCAAAGCTGCTTGGTCACCCCCAGAACACACTGGTGGCCTCTGGAGCCTTGCAGCAGGTTTGTGTTCTCACAGCTGGTCAGTTCTGGTAAAAGTTACCTCTGGAGTGGATGACAGGCCCTCATTCCCATTTGGGACTCCTTCGACCCGATGATGTAAAACTCTTTTAACCTGATGACACCAGACACGAACTAGGCCCAGCAGAGATGGTGAGATCCATCCTACTCGATGGTCGGAAACATAGGGGTTCCATTTCCTTGGTCATTACCCAACCACTGCTGCCTGCTTGATGCATCCTGCTCCCACACTCAGGCTGGTCACAAGTGCCAGATCCAGGGCCATGGAGGAGTCCTTTCCCTGCTTTTTGTTCCAGTCTGAGGATACAATGCCGTTTTTAAGTTGGGCTAGGCCTTTTCACTTCTCTCCCGCTGGTACACGGCTACGAGACTCAAGTGCCACTGGTGGTTTCTCCATCTGTGGTTTATTACTTGTAACAGAAATAAAAAAACCCACCAATGTCTCTCAAGGCTCTGTGTTTGCTGCAAGGCTGGGAAGGAGTTCTGCTGGTCTGTGTGTCTTGGGGCAAGACAGATAAACAGCCCTGGATATTTTTGGGGCTCAACATGGTTCCCAGAGAATTAACAGCTGAGAAGGGCTCTTCCAGACCTGAGTTTGAGTTCAAGATAGCACGAATTCAGTGTGTCTAGAAGGATATTTAGGGTCAGATTCATGCTGTCTAATTGATAGAAAATTAATTAAGGCATCTCCATTTGTAGCCTAATCTCTCTAGGCTCTCTTTAATAAGTGTAGAAGAGCTGGGGCTGGGGCTCCTGAACAGCCTTCTGAGATTGCTGGCTCTGTTGTCCAAGTGCATCAGCTGTGGCACCACAGTAGTGACTGTAAATTGTCAAAAGAAAGTGTCACAGAAATGCAGCACCAGAGCTCAGCAAAGGCTCACCTTGTCTAACTCCAACCTGGGTGCAATGGTTTCCCTTCCCTATGGATGGAAAGGGCAGGAAAACAACCCCCTCCTCACTCCAGCACATTCCTGTGATGAAATGCTGACTGCAGGGAAACACTTGCTGGCTCCAGCAGAGCTGGGATTCCTTCTGCCTGGCTTGCCAGATGCACAGCCCCGAGACCACACTGCTGTGCCCATAGCATAAGGGATGTCAGGCAGGGGACAAATTTTGTTCATGGTTGCGGAGTTGACTTGTGAAATCCACAATTATATTAGTTCTGGGAGGAACTATTGTATTTGAGGATTTATTGTGACATTGAAGTTTATCAAGGGATGTGACACTTGGGATGGGTGAGGTGGCTCCTGATGTCCTTGTAAATATTATATATGTATATATAAACAATTTTAACATTGTAAGTTCAGAAAGAGATGGTGCTCTGACAGAGCTGGCCAGCAAAAGCACATGTTCTCTTCTAGGAAAAAAATAAATGCCACTCTGAAGCCTGATCTTGGCAGGATGCAAACCTCAGTTCTGCAGTACCGGAGTTACAGCCCAGAGCACCCAGGGGAAAGACACCAAACCCTTTTTATCAAAACATGGGATCCGTGTTTCAGAACAGATGAACAGTGAGAAACTCGGCACTTCCAAGGACTTCCATGCAACAAGACTGCGGTATGACAGTAACTGATCCCCTGAGACCTTTATCTACTGCAAAATTTGGATGTTTAGTTACAAGTGTGAGTCACCATCATGGCCAGGAGCATTTGTGCCAAGGCACAGCTTGCACAGAACTGCAGGAGAACAAGCCCTGGGAGGAAATAGCTGCACCCACCTGTGAAACAGATGTTTCCTCAGGTTTTTCCACTTCTTAACTTACTGAACGCTCAATTATCCCGAATAAAAACTGCAGGGAGGGAGGGCATGTTTAAGGTGGACTTGGACAGGATCATTTAAGGAGGCTGCCAGTGCCACAGTACTCCTCTGGAGCACAGCTCTGGTGTCTGTGACCACTCTGTGTGCCTCAACACCTGTTGTGTTGATGTGCTGGAGGTAACATTGCTTGGGAAAAAGAAGGGACAAAGGGACCTCTCTCCAGTTATGGGCTATGAAATTACCTTACTGGTTCTGCCTAGAAATGCTTCTTTTTCTCATCCCGTTTTGTGGACACTGGGATCTGCCACGTCCTGAAGAAGCTGCAGCTCTGCCACAAAGACCAGGAGCCTCCTCTAGTGCCTGTGTCTACACAGCTCTATCCAAAAGGGTGCAAAGGGAAATTCTCTTCTGGATCCCATCCCTCCAAGGCATCACCTAAGATCTCAGCCCAAAAATCCAGGACTCAGACAAAACAGCTCTGACATAGCTCTGTAATTCACAACAGCTGCACATCTCAGGAGCCTCAACAGGCAGCAACAACTCCCTGAGCTCTGGCAGCCTGGGAGGACCTGGAGGGGCGGGTGGCCTCCCTGGATTTGTGTAGCTTTCATCAGGAGTTTGAGATTCCAACAGGTGCCTGCCCACACCTTTCCCTTTCAGGTTTTGGAATTATTCCAGCTCATTACATGGAATTAGTGAATAATCTAAGTTGGAAGGACCCTCAGGTCATCTGGTCCTCCTGCAGCCCAACCCAGCCCTGAGGACAGTGGGGTCCCCAGCTCAGCCAGCTACTGCTCTACCACCCTTTCCTGTACACAGGAATCACAGCACAGGAATCCTTGATTAGCTTCCAGCCCCCCTGAAACAATTGGCTGGCGCCTTTGGGGTGGCAGCGACTTCTCCCAGCTGAAGGGACTATTAACCATGGAATATAACACAGACACTCCCAAAATCAGCTGCAAACCTGCTGATTAAAGAGCAGCATCTTCCTCCAAAGAACTGCACAAGCTGAGTTACTAAACCTTAAAAATTATTTGGGAGATGTTAAGTGTGAGACTTTCACTTGCCTGTTCTTAATTCTTTTTGTTGTGGTTACAGACAGACATCTATGAGGTTGGTCTTTTTTTTTTTTCTTTTTTTTTTTTAAATATGTTTCCTTAATAATTAATATTTTTGAAGTTTCACATCACAAATGTTTAAGAAAAGACACGTTCCAAGCTCCATTAAGAACCTTGTTATAGGAATGATGGGTTTTTACATACATTAATAGTGAAATCGTCTGTGGTTGGAACTGTCATTGCCTTCAGACAGACGAAATTCACACAAGCTGTGTTTGACTCTCCTTCAGAGAGGACTCTCTTCCTACACAGTTCCCCAGCTCACTTTCCCAGAAAGTTGTGTGGTGGTAGAAACCCCTATACATGTTTAGAGGTGACAGTCTTATTAGTTTTACTGGAAAGTTACTACAAATGCTGTGTTTTTTCATACCATTTATGTACAACAGTGTTACTGTTACAAAACTGCTTAAAACGCTTCAAGTTCAGAACCTCTGTTTTCAGTACAGCTTTTGCCACACTGTCTTTTGAATTCCCAATCACTATAAAGCAACCACTGACACACTGCTCAAACTTTTGCAGTTTGGGCCATTTGCTTTCAGATATGAAATAACAGATATTTTCAAATCAGTTTTCCAAAAACTCAGTCTGTTATTTTTTCTGTTTTAAGGAAGTTATTTGAACCAATAATTTGCATCTCTATATTTTAAATTGTTTCCCCCTCAGAAACATGATGTCATCTGGCAACAGAGGTGCATGAGATGGGTTTGAAGGCAGACTTCGGGTGAATAACAGTCACTTGGGTTTTTTCCAGCCTGATCCCTGCAATATGGCCATGAGTCATGTTAAAGAAAACTTGTAGCTCGTTCCATTTCTTGGCCCAGCGAATAGTCCCAAATCATCTTTACTCCAATGCCTCTTCATGCACAGTCATTTCACAGTGTTCTCTCTGGTGTATTAGACTGGAAGTTGATGACTTGCCTGGCAGAGACAGACAAGTCTGCAAGGTCAAGATGCTTTGTTAAAAAAGGAAGTTTTGGGGGATTTTCAGATTTTTACAAAATTGAGCCCAACATGGCCTAACCTCACAAAATGGGATGGGGGAGATGAAAACTGTAGGGCTGAGCTCTCTTTCAGGGACATTAGGCAAAAAGGCTTTTCCTGCCAGGGCAGCTGTTGGTCACTTGGCGCTCAGTACCTTCAGAACCCACAGAAATGATCCTGGCTCTGGCATTAATTAATTGCTATGGCTCTGTGTGTGTGCCCTGAAACATTCTGCCTGGACAGCACAGCTACTGTTTTAGCTGGAAAAACTGGTATTCTCCTGGCAGAATTTGGGCTTTCCCCAGGGCTTGGGAGGAGGTGAAGGTCTTTCTCTGGCCCCTTCCATGTAGAATGGAGAGGCAGCCAGGATTTGTCCCTGCTATTCCAGTCCCAGATAAATGAAATAATCATTAAAATGTGTGTATGAAAGGTGAGAGGATATGAAAGAGGGTCGGGCTCTGCAGCGGTTGCATCATCCTTCCACATCCTTTACACGAAGGCATTCACTCCATAAATACCCTGGATTGTTGCCGGGCCTGAAGCTCATGCTGAGTTTAATAGACTGTGCACAGTGAGCAGTGTGGATGGCGACACGGTTCCTCTCCCTTCCCAGAGGGAAGCTGCTCTGCATTCTCCAGAGGCAGGGATGTCAGGCTCTCCAGGGGCTAAATCACCATTTCAGAAGAGTGCTGGTGTGTTTCAGGAGGAAGAGAAGAAAAAAATCATCCATTACCAGGAAATCTGGAGTTCCTTCATGGGCGCTACAGGAGCCTGAGGTCTGGACAGAGCTAAAAAACATAGATCAGAGGTAGGACCCAGGAGGGCCACACCAGTTTACACCAGTTGAACATCTGACCTCGATTCACTTTTAGCACTCAGGGTGATTTTGGAAATAATTCTTAGCATATGTCTGCACTGCAGACCCCCAGCTACCTCCAGCTCAGCTCTGGATCTCGATTCCTTCAGGCAGTTGAGCTTTTTTTAATCGAGGTCGTGCTCTGCCTGAAGACCGAGAGCCAGCAGAGAAGCTGCTGTCAGCATTCCCAAAGCTCAGCTCTCTCACGTTAGACCATCCTGCTCTTCCACATTCCCATGGATGCACATGGAGCTGCTGTGCCCGTGGCAGGAGGAATCCTCAGTTACACCACAACAGGAACTGTCCCTCTGCCATTCCTGTGGCATTAATCCACACATTCCCTCCAAGGGCTCCTTCTTTGTTTACAAACTAAAGAAACACAAATTCCTGCATTACTGAGAATCTGTGCTCAGCTCTGGGTCAAATTTTAAGAATCCTTTTCTTTCCAAGTAACAAATGTTTGTTTTGCTGTAGGAAAGGGGAGTGAACCTGTTCCACTCAAGTAATTCCACTGAATCCCAAAGGCCGGGAGCAGGGAAAACCCAGCATGAAGAGTGCATGCTGTCCATTTCCATGAGCATATGAAATCCACATTGCTCATTGCTTCTTTTATCCCCCATTGCTTTTGTTCTTTTCCCACCCTTCCCCAGTCTCCCTGCTAGAAAGAATGTCATGACCAGGACGTCAGAGCAGTTATTACTGGATGTTTGGGTGTTTTAGAAAATGATGTTCTCCAGATGCTGAAGATCTGAGAAGGCTTCAGATGCTTGCCTCTGCTCTCTTTCACACAACTATAAATTCCACGTCACTCCACTTCCTTCACCAGACTCATGCCAGATGCAAGCAGAGGAACTAGATCAGCATCCAGCCTGGAGCTACTAAAAGCAAACTGGCCAATGGCATTTCTTAGGGAAAGGCTCTTTCAGTGATTAATGATAGAAAAACAATAGAGGGGCCTTGGGACACATTTCTGTAAGTCACAGCAATTTTCACTTAAGCGACTGGGAAGTTTTTAGCCCAAAACAAGAGAGAAAATTATTTCCTGTGTTCAGCTTAGCCAGTTTATTTGTTTTTCTCTTTAAGAAGAAGCAGTCTTACTGGGAATATGAACGGAAAGATCCTGTTCACAACTTGGGCTTGACTTTGCCTGAACTAAAAGTCACTTGGGTTTAAGTCAACATGAGTCAGGTGAAAAGAGTGGTTCCCACAGCCCCAGATCAGGAATTTAAGGATTCAGGATGTCCTTTAATACAACTGCTGTTGCTCTCAGGGGTTCCAGAAGTGCAGGCAGAGTCAGAGGGGTTTTTCTAAACCAGGATCAGGTGTGGCTTTGAGATCTACCTGATAACATAAAGAGTTTTTGCTGTTGTGGACAGTGAGGTGCAACTGCATTTTACTTCCGTTTCAGCGGGCCATTTGTAACCCTGGTGGGAGTTTGGGGTCTGATGAGCACTGATGGGAAAAAGTCTTGCAGGAAAGGCCTTGTGATCCTCTCAAAGGAGGGTTGAGAAGCAGATTTCCATGCAGAATGTTTATCTTTGCACACTCACTCAGGTTCTCCCAGTTGAGAAGTGTTTGGCCAGTGCTCTCAGGAACATGGTGTTGTTTTTACAGTTGTCCTGTGCAGGGCCAGGAGCTGGATCCATCCAACTCACGGCATTCTATGAGTCTATGAACTGCGAGATAGCTTGCACACTTATCCTGACTAACTTAGGTTTAACACACAGTTAAGTCTCCTGTTTATGCCACTTCTGAAGTGAATTATATATACTGGTGTTGATCCAAATTTATGGGCAAAGTTAGTTGATTCTTCAAATAGTTCCTAGATCCTGTTTATAAATTCCTGGATACTTTAGATCAGATGTGTCAGCAGGAGCCAGGACACCTTTCCTTTTTCTGGTAGTGCAAAGTAGTCATAAACCTGGTTTAGCTGGCCACTTACAGTGGATTTACTGGTGCTTTGCACTTGAAGCTGCTCAGAGTGCTGCAGAGAGTCAGAGTGTATCAGTGAATACTTGTCTACATGTAGTACATTTCAGATGGATCCTTACAAAAATGCACACTTTCCTCAGAGAAACGTTTTTGACACTTTATGGTCTCTTCCTTCCATAAACATAGCTCATTTTATTGAAAACAGCTGGATTTGCACAAGTGTCACAGAGATGATGGTCTGTGCTGTCTTGTCCTGACAATTACAGGTGTCAAAGAGGATCATTAAATGACTGTTTCATTTGAAGGTATAAATTAGATGAGGGAAAACCCCTGCATTTTAGACACACATTCAGTCTCTTATATCAGAATGTCTGGGCATGTTAGAATCTTTTTCACATGCCTTATTGTTTCCTGGTGGACAGCCCCAGTGCAGCTGTTGGGCTCATTAGCTCTCAGACATGGAGAATGTTTGTGCTGGGAACAGTATTTATAACCTTCAGAGTCAAACCAGAGCCAAGAGATTTCAAAACACAGTTTGTACTGAAGTGATAACTCTGCTCCCAGACAGCCCACTGCAGTTTTCTAAGCAGTTACTGGGATTACCAAGACAGCAGGGAATCCAAAGGAAAAAAAGGAAGTGTATTCTAGACTTTGTAGGCCAATCTTGCTTTTGGTAAGGGTAAAGAAATAATTACTTCCTTGAAGTGACAGATCTGTGGTGTTTCCTAGACAAGGCAAGATAAGAAAGTTCCCCTTCCTCTTTAATGAGAAGGAAATTTGTGCAGAGAGAGAATGAGGATGGACTGTTTCTAGTGCAGTCTTTTATGGAAAGAGTTTAGGGGAGGTCCATGTGGGGGTTTCTAAAAGGTTTAAGTGCTGCAGTGTTTCATAGAATCATAGAATGTTCCAACTTGGAAGGGACCCCTAGGGATCATTGAGTCCAACACCTGGCCCTGCACAGACACCCAACAATCCCACCCTGTGCCTGAGAGGGTGGTCCAAAGGCTCCTGGAGTTGTGGCAGCCTCAGGGCTGTGACTGTTCGCTGGGGATCCTGGTCAGTGCCCCAGCACCCTCTGGGGCAAGAACCTTTTCCTGATAGCCAGCCTCTTGGAACCACTTAAGTCATTCAGGTCTTATCAATACAAACCTACAAAACAAGACAGAGAAGAGGATTTCCTGCAGAACCACTTCCCTATATTTCCCTTGCCTTCTTTGAGATCTAGGGATTTCAAACCTTATGGCTCAAAGGAAAACTGGTTAAATCTCTATTTGGAGATCTTCTGGCAAGTTTTACAGTATCACAGGGTTTCTTAGGAAGTTTTTCAGTGCATGAGAGAACATATTTTCTTTCCCTGCAGAAAAGCTGCAGCTATTTGACATTCCACTGCTCCAGGTGCAGTTCCTACTGTGCCAACACCATAGCTCTGAATGATGGATTGCTGTGACCAGCACATACAAATAAAGGGACCGTCCAGGTTTTCCCAGAAATATGAAATGGTCATTTTCAGGAATGAGAAGACTCAGAAGATAAAATAACTATGCTACAGTGAATCAGGTACAGTCACTTCCATGAGATAATTCCCACTGAATATTCCTAGCTTGATTTTCAATCACATTAAACAGTCCGGTCACTTTTCCTTGGCCTTACGTATTTTCCTTTTGATGCTTCCTGACATGTTAGCTACACACATGAGTTTTTAATTCAATTGTAACTTCTCACAATCAGTAGGATGGTATCAGATGAGAACAGTCTGCTACTCCTTCATCAGGAGGGATGTGAGTTGCACTGAGCCTGGGACTACAGGCCATGATGAGAACAGACAGATTATAAATTCCAACAAGGGATGCTGGAAAAGCCTCAAGAAGGAATAAAATAAGCAGAAGAGAAAAGTCTGGTTTGACAAAGAGCTGAATCCAGCTTGTTGTGTTTGTGGAGCCCATCTGTGGGCCTGTGTATTTTCACATGAGCACCTGTCCAAGATTCATTCCCTCCTTCCAGATGCCTCATTCATACACAAATTCACAGCTTCATGAAAAATGCTTTGCTGTGTCCCTGGGATGCCCCTCAAAGATAAAAGAAGATTTCAGAGCATGGCTAGAAAATCTTGTCACTTCCCAGACTGGTCTGTCGTGTTTAGGTGTAACAGGAATTATATGGTTGCTTTCCATATTCCTGCTGAGAATTACATCCCTGGATTTTTATAGGTTTAGGCTTTGCTTAGCAGGTTCATTCTTTCCATGGGACAAGCAAGTGGCAGCATTGGATATGGACAGATCTGAAAGAGATTTCCATATTCACAGAGGGAGAAAACAACACCATGCCCTTATATTCAACTCTGACAGTTATTCCCATCTTCTGCCTCGCTTTGATTTCTCCGGAAGGAAGGAAGTCCATGAATCTAAGGAAACAAGTATTTATTTCTTATCTACATGCCATGAGACTTGATAGCAATGTGCAGAAAGGAGCAGGAAGGGAGCACCTAACACAGCACAGCCTGACCTGACTCCTCCTTTCACTCCTTGAATCCCAGATTTCCTGCTCCTTTCACACACTGGAGCCACACTCAGTTCTTCAGTCCCGCCCTTCCTAGCCCCAGCCACCTCCCACAGCCATCACTGTGCCTGGACACAAGTCACCTTATAACAATGTCCTGCTTTCAGATGGGATAAAGGTAATTTCTCCACAACACAGAGCCAAAAAGCTGAGCTCACAATGCAGCAAAATGAGAGAAAAGCATTAAATGTGAGAGAGGCCAAGCCTGGTCCAGTGTCACCTTGATCATACCCAGCCTCTTTATCTCTTTGCAGCATTTCTCATTTTCACTGGTGGGAAAAAAAATGGTCTTGTAAGAAGCTGAGCTTTTGGTAAGCCCCTGCTCATCTTTGAGGATGTAAATAATTAGACCAATGTTGAACATGTACCTGTTCTGAACACAGTCCCTTCCAGTTGCACCTCACAAAGTTTAAAAGCCTGGCCAAGAATTCCCAGGGAAGCAGCTGTCTATCCCTGATCTCACCATACATAGAATGATCTACAGTGCAAAGGAGGAACTTGTTGGACACCACAGAGCCTGAGCATGGCCACGCCAGAAGCACGGGGCAGTTCTGCTCAGTCTGCCGTGTTTCCATCAGCACAGACAGGACAGATAGTCCAGTGATTTCAGAGAACAGAGGGCCCTCTCTGAGCTGCCGTGCACTGCTATGTGTTTCCCTGTTGTCAAGTGATTATCCATGGGATTCCCAACAAGGACCTACAGTCACTGACAGCATCTGCTCTAGAGTTTCTAAAGGGGACTGAGGACAAGCTGGTTTTAACTTCCTGTTTATTTGAACAAGTTCATTGCTGCCAGAGACGTTCCCTTCCAAACCCCCTGTGCTCCCCTGAGCCAGAAGGCAAGGCCCTTCCATCCCACACAGGCTGCTGTGTCCAGCCAGCTCCTCGGGAGGCGGTTCCTCCCTTCTCCCAGCTGCTAAAAGCAGCGCTGGGCTCAAACAAGAGATTTCACCCACCATCCGGGCTGGGGAACACCAGGGTGGCAGTCCGGAAGCCTGGCAAACCCAGCATCCTGCTCCTGGAAGGAACCACTTGCCTGTGGCATATCAGAGGGATGCCACATCCCCTTCCACAGATGGATCTTGCTGGCCACGCAAGGCCTGATGCAGTACATGGATAAAGGTTTCTTTTCCATGCAGCCAACTGAGTTCCTGCTGTCCAGTTGTGTCCCAAAACTCCCAGATACTAGTTTCAGATAGAGCCAAGATGATGTGCTCAGAGTTGAATGAGCTCTGGAGATTCCATGTGGACGAAAGAGAGCAAAGACATGAATTCAAAGATGTTGCAGGATGTCAGAAGAGCCCCAGAATAAGGATCTGCTCACGAGGTGGACGTTCAGTATCGATCACACGAGACCTGTTCTGTCCTGAACCGTGGGAACACTGTTGTCACTCAGAGGCACTTCCAGGGCAGGATGGGGTAGTGTGCTGGGCTGCCAGCCCTGTTCAGAGTCTGTGACAAGATCCAGCTCTCCTTCCACAGGGGAGTGTAGGATAAGGCTGAGGTAGAAATCAAGGAGAGCATACAACACTGAGTCTTTTTCACTCTGCTCCAAAGCTGCTCTGGTGCTCTTTGGTCTTCATTTCTGCAGTTACCAGCAAAGAAATTAGTTAAACAGCAACGGAGAAAATGTAGCTCTGTGAAAAAAACTCTAATGGTCATTTAATGGGTCTCAAGGAAACTCAAGAACCTTGTTTCCTTCTCATTTGCTCACCATTTTAAAGGGGATCCATTCACCCCCACAACTAAACTCTTCTAATTCAGAGGTTTAGCTGTAAGAACAGCCTATTTTGGAGATTTAGGAATGTCTTGAGGTGCTGAAGTTGACATCCAAACATCTCCAACTCATTGAGCAAACACATGAAGTATTTGTGCAGTAACTCATAATTAGGGAGCACTGCTTTGCCCACTCTCCATATGAGAAGGCTGGCTGCTGTTACATGCATTCCAGGAATATTTACAGTTCTAGGCCTTGTTACATTGGGTGGGACCTTAACTGCTATCAACACTTAACTGGGGATAAGCAACCAACAGATGCATCCAAAATCTGACCCCTACGGATCACGTGCCTGAGGCTTTGATGCTGCCAGTTCATTTCCAGTGACTTCCCAGTGAGTCTCAGTGACTACAGCATCAAGGCTGCCAGGCCAGGCTCCAGGGCTGTCAGGGGAAAGGAAACCTTCTTAGGGATTGAGTTTGGTCCCAGGAGGGAGGTAGAGTTGCTCTCTCAGGCATTATGGAATCAACAAAAAGAGGATCCAGCCTGATCACAAGGAAAGAATGTCTCTGATCTCCCCTTCCCAAGTGCTGTGACTCCACACAGAGAGAGGGAGGGTGAGCAAAGCCAAAGCACAGCCTAGGCACCCCATTGAGAGAATTGGGGGTTCCAGACTGAGAGAGCAGCCCCAGGTTTGTTCATATATTTCAGGGATACCTGACTCTGCACTGGAAACCAGAGCACTTTGTTTTCAGGGTGGCCATTCAGAGCTCGTGCTCTGCTGTGGCTGTTGTTCTGCATGACAAACACAAAGCCTACAGTAAGCGAACTTACATGTTAGGCTTGTTTTTGAAAGCATTGACATTTGTGGAAAACTAGGAACTCATACCAGTTCAGGCTAAATCTGAACAACAGAGAAAATAAATCAGACTGGGCTTCATCCACATATTTTCTATGAAGAAAGTTGTTTACAATACATACTACACTCCAGAATAAATCTGGGATAAACAAAGTTGAGCTTTTAATCTTCTCAGTCCTTCCCATGGAAAAAAAAGAACCTTTTCAAGACAGAACCAGCCTACCATCTATTCACTCCATCTAGTTTAACTCCTTGTGAGGATCGGTGCAGACAGCACGGAGGACAGAATGCACCCCATCCTGTGCGTTATTTGGCTGCATGGATGTTTCTCAACAGTCCTTCCTTTGCTTTGCTAGGCAAAATAACACCTTTCTCCAAAGGCAGCAAAACAGCTTGCCTATGTGCCAGTTCCAAATCCCTTCTGGCAGGCACCAAGCACCAGCAACTCCAGCAACTCCAGCAACTCCAGCAGGAAGCAGGAGAAGATGGAATCATTAGTTTGCAGGAAGGGCTTAGCACTTTTAAAACCAGAACTTCTATTCCCTGTGTCTGAATCCTTGTACTGCAGAGGTTTTATGAGAACACCTTTTTAAGGTCCCCAGTAGCCACCAAAATGTTACCCGTTGGGTCATCAGATACATCTGATATTCCATCCTGGATAATGACTGGTTCCTTTCCTAAATTAGCACCCAGAGAGGTGCCATTTAAAGAATGAAAAGTCACACACTAATTTTTGAACTTGCAGGACTTAGAAAGTCACGCTCCTGAAATATAGGGAACCTAGTATTTTCCAATCCCTACGTTACCTTTTTTTGCCTGCAAACCCAGAGCCAGCCTGTGAGATTGCTGGCAATGGCAGAGATTTATACCCAACAAACACCAGCACTTTTACCCAGTGACCAAACACCAAAGACACAAACTGTCTCCTTTGACAAAAACACCAAACCGCACACATGTGCCTGCAGCCAAGACTCACTTTGAAGTTTTTGTGTCACAAAGAGGGGCACAAGGGAGCTCATTTTGGTCTGGTTCAGCCTCCAGTCCCACAAACTCCTATATTTCCTCTCCTTGTTGCCTTCTTGCTGTCTCCACAACTGCTTTTCTGCAGCTGAAATATGGATTAGGGAACTGACCTGAAATAAAAATAACCTAACAGGATGAAAAATCATAAACAAAGGGGATTTTGTCCTGGTTTTCTTTTGGAATTGAGATAATTCCAAACGCTAGGCCATCGCATAGCCACGCAAATGGTACAGCAAGACGAGACAGGGGAACAGTAGTGGTGCAGAGGGGATCAGTCACAGAAAGGAGAATTTGACTGGCTTCCAGAACAATCAGCCATATCAAGGAGAACATGGCTGGGTTCTGGAAAATCAGCTGCAACAAGGAGAACGTGACTGGGGTTCTGGAAATGCACTGCTGCTGTAAAGAAAAACTTGTGAAACCAAATCCTGCCCCAGTTTGGAGCAATTTGTTTTTCACTGGAGGCTTGAGAGCCTGTCCACTGCTGAGAGCCTACCACACAGACAAATCCCACTTGGCTGCCCATTAGCAACAAAGAATCGTTGTGCTGCAGGACCACAACATTCTTGGGTCTGTCTCTGATACTTTGAATAAAAACAACCCGAAAATCTCAGTTTAATAACTCGGTTGACAGAAGAAGAAAAAGACACAGGCTGAGAATTGGGTAAAGCCCACAGGAAGGTGAGAGATGAGCTCCAGGTCTTTGTGGTTCAGGAGAATTTCCTGTCTTGTGAACGCACATTTCCTCTGATCCAGGGAGGGCGGGATCCAAGGCCATTCCTTTCACTCACTGATCATGACATCAGGTGGAGGAAGGGGTGGCTGAGCAGTTTTAATGCTAACAGGTGGTGACTTAGGAATTGAATGACTCGGAGAAATAAGCCAAGTTGGATTCGGGGCCTTGGGGATACGGGAGTAACTCCAGTGAGGATGTGCAGATTAACTCTGCTCCTTTCCTGAGGGAGCTGTTCCAGCAGGACCTGTCTGCACCCATCAGGGTCCCTCCATTGCATGAATGACCTGGGCTGGCCATTCCCCACCTGCCTCTGGAGAGCCACAGTGGAGACTGTGGGGGTCACAAATAACTGCTGGGAGTGGGGAAATCCTGTGGAATGGGCCAAGGCAAATGCCAGGATCCCAGTGGGAGGGAATCCTGTGATCCTTCTGTTTTCATGACCCAGGGAGGAAACACTGTCTATCGTGGTCTTTTCACCAGCAGACAGACCTCTGGAAATCAGATGGCCACACGTGGATTTAGGAGTCTGGGCAATCAGGTTGGTAAATGTTTAGTGCAGGGTTTTTCAAAAGCAGATAAAGCATGTCCTTCTTGAAAATCTCTCCTCCAGCAGTCACAAACGCAAGGTGCTGTGGCAATATTCCTTAACGACGCAGCATTTCTCAAGGCTCCATTTTGTGCTAGTGCCCAAACCAGAAACAGACCCTAAAGCTTCTGACTCCCAGTTCCTGCTCTCATTACCAGAAAATTCCCCTCCTTTATGGCACAGCCAGCTGGTTCCAATAATAAATCCAACCTGTTGCAAAGATCAAGTCCATTTTTTCACTGCTTAACCCAAAAAAACACTTAATTTTCAAAACACAGGTTTGGCTTTTCACCAGAGAAAGGATTTGTTTTTCACTATTCATCTGGGTTTTGGGATTTTTCTCTCTCTCTCTTTTTTAAAAGCCAAACATTCAATCACTCTGTTCCGTATAGGATTCCTAGGCCAGGAGCACTGCAACTATCATTACCCTACAAATCTTCATTATTCTTACTATAAATACACTTCTGTATTTTTCATTTTGTTATTTTTATGACACCTAAAAATGGCACCTTTAGTAAACTTCAAAATGCCTTCCAGAATTAAGAACTCTGAATCAAATCCTGTAGTCCTGACTTCTGAGAAGAAACATTAAAAAAAAAAAAAAGTAGTGTTCTTTGGCTTATATCCAAAGCAATAACATTGAACTATAGCTTTCCAACACTGCTTTAATTATGCCAGTCTGGTGATAAAGATAATATTGGTTTACCTAGACAGAGTCAGATTGTCATAATGGTGTGTTATCTATTCCTATATGGGAATATGCTAAATCAGGATAAAAAAATATATATTTTTAAACTGTGTCCACTCAAGTTATGTCAGAACAAAAGACTTGTGAACTAGCTTCAATGTTAACAGGTACTTCTAGTACATACAGTAATCACTGCTGGGCTAAAAATGAATACAATTGCACACAAAAATTACATTTGTCCTTTTATAAAAGTGGCAGAATATTATTTCTAGTTTTTCTTTTTGCATATTTGGTTTCTTAACCTGGAAATTCAGATTCTGTGGAGGTTGGAAGATTTTCAGACAAGTAGAAAATAACTGAAAATAGTTTTATCACCAAGCTTATGAGTGTAAAGACTGATCTGTTGAAAGGATAAGCAAATGTTAATTAGATCCTTAAATTCTGTTTTTCATTCCTCATTCAGCACAAATGAGTAACTAATTTTTCAGAGAAAGGATGCTTTTGTTGAAGAACTGAATCACACCAGACTCCCATTAAATCCCATCTTGTCCAAGAACCAGTAACTCACTATAAATAGGAAAACGGGGGTTTAAATGACTGAATCCATCTAGGATGGATCTCTGCTCCCCTCTTGAACTTCATCCCATCACATGGGGTTGGACACAATTTTTCAGTACAACAACAGGCAACAAGGGAGGCAGGAACATTAAACTAGGTGCTTTCATAGGTGTTTTTGTTGTGCTTCCTCAGGTCCAGAGCCCTGTGCTGGGCAGGCAGGTGTAATTCTGAAAGCAACACCACTCCATGGAAAAGCCAGGAGCTTTGGGGCTTCCAAACAATCAAAACCAGTCAGGGAGGTCATAGTTCTTCACCCTGGGCCAGCTTCAGCATTGGTGGCCTCATTAACCTCCCTGCCACACAGAAGAAGTAAATTATTAATTTTTCTGAATGCCTTTGATATGGACACTAATTCTCTTCCATCAAAGCCAAAGAATGCCTGGAAAACCACTTCAGAGGATTTGAAATTATCTCAATATATCTTCACTACAAAGAACATTGAAATAGGAGAAAGCAGGTTGAAATTTAAAAATCAAAAATCCCAACAAAACCTTTGTTGAAATGCCAAAGACTCTGAAAACCTGTTGAGCTTTTAGTCTGAAAAAAGAGGGGAGTTCTACCTTCCCTTCAGCATTTTAGCATTCACTAAAACAAGAGCGAGATCAAGAAAAATTGTCTCACTGTATTCCTCTCCCAGAGCCTGATGGAAACCTTGCAAGTGGAAATAAGGAAACTACAATTTACTTCTGGAACCTCCAGCCAAAGAGTTCAGACAGCAAGGCTTTATCCCTTTAAACTTTAGAGAGAAGTTTTCAAGATTCCCACCCTGATTCCCTGATCCATGTTTGTTGGAATCAAAGAAGCAATGTAAATGTTAGACTGATTTCTCTGATTTTTTTTTTTTTTTTCCAGTGACAAACCACCTCTAAGAAAGCAGCTCTTGGTAAACTGGACTGTTGGCAATCAAGAAAATATTCAGGTGTCTTTCTGTTCACTGAAGTAATCCATTCAGCTGGCCTCTTTGGAGCAGAATATTTCCCCACTGGCCCCCAAAATGGGTACTGCTTCATCAAATCCAGAGAATTTCAGGGATTTATTGCATTTTCTCTGCCCAGATAAACTTAGATCAGCCTTACAGACTTAATATACCTGCAGTGTGCAAAACCCACAGGTATTCCATCCTGGAAGAGGTGTGAGTATCATCTTATCTCCCCTCCCTTTGTCATTCCTTAGGACTGATCGGGGTTTTTTAAATATAAGGGTTAAATCCTTAGAAAATTACCTTGAGATCATCTATCCAGTAATTGTAACTGTGATGGTCTCATTCACAGAAATGGTCAGTTTGGGAATTTATTCTGGTTTATTCTGTGTAGTCAGTTCCAGTGTTATATTGTAAATGTGAAAATTCCCTGAGTCCATGGGAGATTTGCAGATGGCACTGGACATTACTGCAAGCCAGAGCCTTGTGCGCAGTTATACCTCTCCCACCCATTTAAATTCCCTGCTTCCCAATGCCACTGAATCTCATCCCAAGCCCAGAGGAGCAATCTTTCCTCCTTCAAAGACATGATCCAGTTTCCACATGTATTACCTAGCAAATGGACACCATATTCAGGGGGTCTCCTATGGTGAAAAAAACCCACAAAAACCCCCACATGAAGCCTCCTGTCTAATAAGGGAAAACCTGGAAAAACTTTCTTGAAATGTGTTTTGCTGGAAGTTCAGCACCTCCTCATCCTTTCTACAGCAGTCAGAGAACAGATTCAGCCTCTTACCTTTCACCACTGGAAGAGTATCCTTAGCAAATCCTACCCTTTAGCTTTGATTTCTGGATTAAATAAATCTGGTTCCTCCAGCTTTCTCCATAGCACCAGAGTTTTAGATCTCTGGTTGTTCTTTTGGGTCTCCTTTGTTCTCTTTCTCTCCCTCAGTCCACCAAAGACTCCCAGAGTGGCACAATTAATCACCCTGTGCCTCATGTGATTTTCCTGCTAATATATGCTAGGATAAAAAGTCTTTTTTTTTTTTTTTTTTTTTTTTTTTTTTTTTTTTTTTTTTACAAAACACCAACTGTTAAATTGTGGTCTCCTAAAAACTCCATATCAATCTCTGCTGTGTCACCACTGAGCAAATTCCCATTCCTACAAATCCACTCTGGTTTTCCTTGCTTGTCCCGGAGAACCTGATCTACCTGTTCCAGACTTACAGGCAGAAATGAACCAAAAATATATATTAATTCAACTGCACAAGCTTCTGCAGAGACAAAAGAGATGAGGGATAGGTCTCTGAGGAGCTTTCTTGGCACATCTCCAGCCGCATCTGGGCAATGATAGATTTGTAACTTCTCCGGAAATGCAGCCATGGGTCCCTCAAGTGTAATTTTTCTCATCAGTGACCACTTGTGGGGTTGTGCAAGACCATTCCAGGCATCTCCACTTGATGTTGTGTTTCCAGCTCAGTTTTAAGGCTGCAGTTAGAGCCAAATGTCACGTAACTGGGACCAGACCACCACATGCTTCTGCTCTGCCACCCCATACTCGGCTTTGCCATGGCCTCATGACATGAGTGCCACACTCTACACAAGTCCAGATTTTAACTTACAGAGTGCAAAATACATTCAGTGAAAGAAAACCTGAACACTCCACACACTGCTTGGAGCTTGGTCAAACTGGAATGCAGAGAAAGTGCTTTTAACTTCATTTTACAAAAGGGATTAAGAGAAAAGAGGCCTGACTTAGCTGCTTAACTCCAGGCATCTTTTTGATGTGCTTCAGCTAGATGCCTAAAGTGAAGAGCAGCCCTTCTCCACACATCCTGCACTGCTACACACTTACATGCACAGACACATGCACACAGGTGCCTATCTGAGTGTAAAGGGTGCAGCAGAGACTTGTGCCAGCTCCTGCAGTGAAAACTGATCACCTGCTACTGCCATCTTCCAGCTATGCTGTTTTCAGCACGGATGCCCTGATGAATCCACTGTCTCAGCCTCCAGCTCTCCCTCTTTCTCTGCCAGCCTTGCACTGTGCCCTTCCCTGTGCTGGCTCCATTCAAACAAGGCCTTTGCATGACTTTCTGTGTTTCCTGTTGCCTTAGAATCAATTTGAACAGACTGGGGCTTGTTTTCAGCAACATCAGAACTGCTGTACTGGGCCACTAGCTGAACTTTGGCATGTTCACTGGTGGGATGAAAAAGCTCATTTATGTACTTTATCTTAAAACATCGTTATCATAAGATCCCACAGCTGACTGTGTATGGACTACAAACATTCCGACAGATATCCCAAGAGCTACTCACAATCAAATACCCAGACCCAGGATTAAATCTGTTCCATGGGATCCTTATAGAGGATGTAAACAAACAAGCCCTGCCAGTTAGTAACTTATTCCTGTGAACACCCAGAATGCTCTTATTTGACCAACTGACCTTTCCATGAATTCTTTGAGGGTGAATTCCCTGTATTACCAAGGAAGAAAACACAAAACAGCCCTCTTTTTGACTCTCTTCCTGGTGAATTATATCCACAATCTGAGATGCCCCTTGCTGAATCCTGTTGAGACACAGCAGACTATGATTTGATCAGTGTGGAGGATAGATGTGGTCTCCAAAGAATTCCCTCTGAGGAGTGAGTAAGGACATCCCTCAGTGAAGACATGAAGAGGATAAAAACTACAGAGGAATGGGGATTGACTGATGGTGTGGGAATAGGAATGCAAAACCAGCAAGGGGAGCACATGTGCTCCTAGACAGCAAAACTGACACCCTGGGAATAAATTCCTCTGGCCCCACTTACTCATGGATGTGCTCAGCTATTCCCTGTGCTGAACTCCTTGTGTTGTTGCTCACAGTCATCCCACTCAGAAGCCACTGAAGCTGGAAATACATTCCTTTAAAGCAAAAAGAATGGACTGTCCTAGTCCTTCGATCTTGACTTTGTTGGAGGACCTCACAAAAAGCCCACAGATAAATATGAGAATAGGACTTCACATAAATGACTGCACTTTTTCTTAAATAGAATGCAAGACAGGACATCAAGTCCCTCCCACTGCACCTGTATTATATACAAGAGACTGGGTCTGGATAAGAAAGCTAGCAGGCACAAACACATCAATGAGCTTTTACTACAACATTTTTCAAAAATACTACTGGCAGCTAGAAATCAATCTGAAATTATTTTTACTTGCTGTGAGATCATGACAAGAACAGTCAATCATCAATAAAGAAATAAACAAATGAGAATGGAAAGTCTACAATAATTTGTAATTCTACATTGAAATATACCCCAGATCTCTACATCACTTTAAGTGGCATTATCTTCATCATGAAAAAATAGATTTGATCAAATTTTGAGACACACCATCTCATGCAATAATGGAAAACAGATTTCATGGCATATTTTCTTCTGGATTACTTCAATTACTTTCAGAATCTCAGAAGCTATTCCAAACTCGAAGTTTTGCTTTATGTTTTATTTTGGTTTATTTTATTTATGATTTCAGTTATCCCTGGCCAAATTAATCCCTGATCTCAGTCCATTCATACAGTTGGCCAAAAAAAAGGACTGACTTGCACCTGCAAGACCAACAAAGGGAAGGTTCTAACACAGTAACATCCAGTACTGAGGGCATAAAACCCATTTAAGTCAGTTTCAAGTTCAAGATAAAACTAGCAAATTCAAATTAAAATCTCCCAGGCCAGATTCTAAAGATCAAAACCATTAATTTTAAAAGCTGAAAGCAGTCAGGGCCTCCTCCCAGAAGGTACTGAGTGACCCTTTACACCAATCAAAGTCACCAAGAGTTGAAAGAGCTACGAAGCCTCCAGGATTGGGGCCTCCAACAGGCTACAGCTCCCAGAGACCAGTGAAAAGTAGGCTCAGGGATCACCCCTCCAGTGGATTCCAGTAAACACTAGTTGGAATTTACTCAGCAGTTTTCAGGACCAAGTTCCTAGATCCAGAAATACCTGCTGTCCCAGCAAAGGGAACAAGGGACACATATATTTTGGCTGCTAACTGCTGACACTCACCCTCGGGAGAGAGGAATACCCACATCTTCCTTTCATGGACTCTTTGCCAGTTCATAATTTTTTTTGAGGGAAATAAACACTTTTTCACTTAATAACATGCTCCTGGCACTGTTTTTACTCTGTCACAAGGTTAAGTGCATAAACAGCAGTCACTTCAGGTATAACACTGAATTTAAACTTGTCTTCTCCTGGTCCAACACAATCACATCCTTCCGCATTTTCGTTGCCCAACATCCATGCCTATGGATTATCCTAGGAAAAGCAAGTTTTGTGTTACTCAGTTGGAAGGAAAAAGCCAGAAAGGGATTATTAAAGACACTGGAGTCACTTCATCAAATGACAAACTATTGGCTTTTTGTAAGTAATAACAGAGAATGAGAGCTTTGTGGGCTCTGCAGAGCCGAGCTCCAAGTTAACCAGTGGATAAATTGCCATGTTGGGAACATGAAACCATTCTGGAAGCTGACATCTGAAAGGCAGACACAGCAGGGGCTTCAGAGGGGGTGAATTTGCAAGAGACCAGGTTGCCATTGACACCAAGGCACAAAAAGTGCAACTTGACAACCCAAGGTCTTAATTCAGCTGAGTTATCAACTGTGGGTCTTACTGCCTTTCTGATTTCATGCTAGATTTTAGATTTTAGGGAGCGGCTTGGAGAAAAATGATCTGAGGGTGCTGTAAGGACTCAGAAGTCAGAAAACACATAAACTGTTAATCTCATGTCTTGCACCCCCCAAGACTTGATATTCTAGAGCAGCCAATACTGGCCGTGCTTCAGCATGATGAGAGATGCTGCTCAGAATGAGCATGAAGGATTCTCACTGTCTCCTGCAGGAATGTAGGAAGGATCAAACGTGCCCTGCTCTGTCCGCAGGGAAAAGCAGAGCAAAGAATTCTCCGCTCCCCTCCCGGTGGGTTTCCGCCTTTAGTCATGGAAGAGGGATGTTGTGGGGCGAAGCATACGAAGCTGCCCAATGCCAGCACCGGAAAACCTCCACCCGACACCGGCGGGCTCTTGCTGCCCTCTCCCGGGATACGACAAGGCGGAGGCACCGCCCGGCTGGCCCGGAGCCCGAGCCACCGCGGCGAAAATACCGCGGAGGCTTTGAAGTGTCCCTGTCGCCAAGAGCTGGATTTATGGCGTGCGACAGCGCCTGCACAACCACAGCCCATGCGTGGCGTTCCGTAACAGAGCACAGGGCTCACCCGCGACGGGAGATGCCGAAATTCCAACCGGCTCTCGGGATGCCGAAAACACCAACCAGTTCTCAGGCTCACTCGTCTCTGCTCCGTCGGTGCGAGGGGGTTCATCTTCTTCAGGAATTGCCATCCTCGCTGTCGAAGGCTGCGGAAGTAAACAAGAGAAGAGGATCACACCGTACCCAATCCAACCCCGCGTCTCGGGCTGATGATCCCGAGGATGGATCTGCTATCTGTATGAAGAGGCAGTTTGGCTGGGATTCGAAGCTTCTGATGCAGCTGCTGCCCCGTTGGGTGGAGGGGAGCCGGGATCACGGTCTCTCACAAACCTCTCTACCACAAATAAAACCCCACAAGTCTTTGCCCTTTCAACATTGTCAAAAACTGTCCGATTTTATAAACCCTGTGCCAGCTCTGACAGTAGTGGTGCCTTGAAGAGATGACCAAAGTGCTTGTCACAGCTTGGAGCTCTGTCAGGGGAGGGTTAGGTTGGATATCAGAAAAAGGTTCTCCCATCAGAGAGTGCTGGGACACTGAGCAGGCTCCCCAGGCAATGGTCACAACTGCAAGCGTGTGCACAATGTTCTCAGGCACAGGGTGGGATTGTTCGAATGTCCTGTGCAGGGCTAAGTGTTGGTCTCGATGATCCCGGTGTGTCCCTCCCAACTCAGCATATGCTATGATTTTTTTCCTGATATCTGAATCTCCTGTCTCAGCATAAGGCCATTTCCTCTTGCCCTGTCACTGCAGAGATTGTAGAAGAGACCGGTCCCCACCTCACTCCAGTCTCCTTTCAGGTAGCTGCAGCTGCCCCGAGCCTCCCCAAGTTGCCCCAAACCCCCGCCCTCTGGCCCCGGCTCCCTCCCGCGGCTGTCGCTCCTCCTGCCGTCAGGGGGCGCTGCGGCGACAGGGGCGCCGCTCTCTCCGCCCGCCGGGGCCGCGGAGGAGGCGGCCGGGCCGGCCCGGGCGGCGGCGGGAAGGACCGGGGGAGGGACCGAGGAACCGGGGCACCGGGGGTNGATGGGGGACGTGAGTGTCCGGCTGGGACCGCGCGGCTTTGTGCGGGGGGCGGCGGGGCTACGAGGGTACGCGGCCGGGCCGGGGGTGGCGCGGGAGGCACTGACCGACTGATACCGGCACCCACACAATGACTGACTGACACTCTCCCACCGACCGACTGACACCCTCTCATTGACGGACACTGTCGCACTGACACTCTCACACCAATTGATGCCCTCACTCTGGCACCATCACACTGTCTGACACCATTACAGCAACTGATAGCCTTACTCTGCCTGACTGACACTCTCACTCTAACACCCACACCAACCGACAGACTGATATCCTCACAGTTCTGACACCCTCACTCTGACTGACACCTGACACCAGCTGACCCTGACTGACTGACCCCTTCACACCACTGACACCCCCACACTCACTGACACAGCCTCACAGCCCCTCACACATTCAGACACACCTAAAATCCCCAAGTGACAAGTCATACACTCCTGTGCATGCTGACATGCTCACACAGACTGACACACACACTCAGACATAAACCCCAGCCTGACAGGCACATTTGTGAGCAGTTACACACACACACCCCCCCCAGAGTGACCCTCATTGCCTGCCTGCAGCCAGATCACAGCCAGACTTACACCAGTGTCCCTGGTGGTCAGACACATGCATGGGCACCAAAAAGTCTCACACTTCCATACTCTTAAGAGGCACTTAACTCCCATACTCACAGGGTGTACACTTGCATGCTTCGAGGATTTATCTGCTGTTTTACCTGCTCAGCTGCTATAGGCACTTGCATGCTTACATTGTGCAAGGCATTTACACACACTCATGGTTGTGCTGCTATTTGTGCTCACACTTGTAGGAACATTTGTATGCACCTTTCCAAGATTATCCCTCACAACCTGCCCTCGTACACTTACATCCTCATAGGGATTTTGACTCTCCTACATGCACGCACATTTAAAGCACTTACACTTCCTGCTAGGTCCCTGATTCCTGCCTGTGTGTCTACCTGGCAGGAAGAGCAGCCATGTGAAGCATACTCACAAGGGCTTCTTCACCCAAGGTTCTTGCTGCCCGCTTACGTGCCCACTGTAGGCACACTCACAGTGATGCACAGCCCACAGTGTCCCTTGTGTGCCCTTCACACACCCTTCCTCTTGTTCCCCTGTGTCCTTCACACTCACTGCTGAACACACACTTTCACAGACATGTCTACTCACCCCAGCATGTTGTAGTGCTCTGCCACCCAGCCGCACTGCATGTGTGTGTGTGTGTGCTCAGTGTGTTGTGGTACCTGCATTGCTGCCACTGTGGTACACTGTGACACACACATGCGGTCCCACTGCTGCGTGTAGTGTCTTTGCTGTCTGTTACACATTTGTACACACCTGTGTGCACTCCACTATGCGTGTACATGTCACAACTTCCCTGCCACCTATTTTTTGGACATACATCTTCCTTCAGCCCCTTTCTTGCAGCTCACACCAGCACAGTCCTGCTTGCATGTAGTGTTCCTCATTGCTCACGTGTGTGTGTATACACAGCTCGACACATCCTTGAGAATCCCACTGGGTACTTCTCTCCCACACACACACTCAGCACACCCAGTTTGCCACAGTATCAGGGTGTCCTCTACTGCCTCTGCTCATGCATGGAGACTCCATGGAGTCTGCTCTCCCTTTTCCCCACACAGAGGGTTTTCTGCCACCTCTCTATGATAAAGCCCATCTTCTTTTTCATCACTACTCTCACAAGCAGGCCATGGCTCTTTGAGCCATACAGACATATCCAAGCAACTGGTTGTCTTTACAAATACAGCTTTCCTGTACACACACATACACCCAAGATCACACTGCATGGCACGTCTGTGCAGAGTGGTGCTGCCTCTGCTCCTGGGACAAGTCAGTTCTGCTTCACACTCACCTCCACAGGGCATCTGCTGCCTTTTACAGGTGCAAGTGCAGTGTGGTCACCTTCTTTCACATACTGCACAATCTGTCACACACGCAAGTGGTAGAGCCACCTGGTACCTGGCAGACACACAAATACTTGAGGGCTGTAGGTTACCATGAGCTACCTGTCTTACACAGGTATATGTGGAGCTATGTATATTTTATACATACGTTTTTCAGCTTCATGTTACCTGTCACACACACTGCTCCTCATTTTAATTTTGCTTAGTTCCCTCTTCCAGTTTCTGTTATACACAGAGGTGCCCTGTTCACTCACTCATAGTATATTTCCTACCATTTCCTACTTGTCAGTCCGTTACACCATGCAGACACCTGCTCTCCAGCATGTTCACATGCACTCTTACCTGCACAGTGCAGTCCTTCCCTGTGACATGAACACGGTCAGTGATCCCGTGGGCAGGATGGAGTGTAGAGTTGCTGTGGAACATGATTCCGGGGCTTCCCCCAAGTGCTGCCCTGGTATCTCTGGGGTTGTGTGAGGCAGACACAGCTCTGCAGACCCCTAACGCAGCTCCACAGGGCAGTGTCACCTGCCACATGCCACCCAGGGCTGTGCCACACCTGTGTATCCACAGTGCTGGCCCAGTCTTCACTTGCACCCGGAGAAGGAGCCTGCCACCCTCTCCCCTGCTCCCTGTAGCGAATGCTTAGTTTATTGCTGTATGTTTCTGAGTGGCTTTTGTCCTTCTGTGAAGCTCCCTGTTCTCTGAAATTCATGCTGTCTCTTGGGTTCCACTTTGCAGACTGTTGAGCCTGGTTCATGCATGCCTGCTGGTTTTGAGTGGCATCGACCCTCTTAAATGAGTCTTCTTTTTGAAGTGTAAGGGTAAAATCCTTCTCAATAATGTTTTAACTGCTTAGAGGGACATTGACACATATATTCTCTTTTTTGTAGATGCCCTGATCTAACTTTCTTTGTTTTTTTGCTTTTATAGCTGGAGCCCTATATGGATGAAAACTTTGTTTCAAGAGCCTTTGCCACCATGGGAGAGCTTGTACTGAGTGTAAAAATCATTCGAAACAGGTTGACAGGGTAACTGTTTCTGTTTGTTCTCCGAGTGCATTTGGACTGAAGCCTCGCTGTGGTCCTTCCATATCAGAGTGAATTTTCCCTTTGAGTTTCTCACCATTGCTGCTACCAATATGTGAATATTGATGAGAGCAATGGAGAGGGCACTGCTGGCTCTTCAGCCTCCCCTCAACAGACAAGGTTTGGGCCATATCCTGCAGTGCTCCAGCACTCAGTCAGAGCAGTGTATGTATCTCATTCCATCCCTCTGAGAATTACACCTTCCCGTGATTTGGTCACTAGTCTGTAGTGCAGCTATGTGATGCTGACAGAGGTGGTAAGTCTGACTCGGAGCAGTAAGAGAACCTTTAAAGTTCATTTGAAATAAAATTAGTGATTTATGCAGAATAAAGCAGTTTCATTCTTATTGATTATTCTTTTAAGTGTTGTAATTTCAGTTTTCAGTAGTTTGAACTTGGGTGGGCAAATTGATAGTGAATGAAAGTAGTAAGTAAACTGTAAGCTAAACCATTTTCTATGTGCTTGTGTTGACCTGACTTATGGTAAGTAGGGGCTATCCCTTGAGATCCAGCTTCTCTTTGGTAACTAATATTTATACTTTTAAAAGAAGCTCTTTTATGTATTGCAACTATAGCAAATTTCTTACCAGTTATCTAAAATACAGCTTTCCTCACCAAATATGTTTTAAGTTTATAACTTTTGTCTCTTCTATTCTGTGTTGTATGTTCAGAATTCCAGCAGGCTATTGCTTTGTAGAATTTGCAGATCTAGCTACTGCAGAGAAATGTTTACACAAAATTAATGGAAAACCACTTCCTGGTGCTACACCGGTAAGTAAACGGGACCAGCCAGTTGAGAACCAAAACTTGGAAGGGGCAGGTAGTGTAGAATGTGTATTTTTAATGATTACAGATAAATTCAATAGTTAGCAAACTGGGATTCTTCTTTGCTTTAGAATAGAAGTTATGACTATAAAACTGTTAATGTTCTTGCTCAGAAAATTGTTGAGAAAAAGCACTGTTTTCTTTATGACTGTCTAGATAAAATGTGACTGTCTAGATAAAATTCAGGTGTAGAATTGTTGTGGGGTGTGATTTTTTTAATATCTAACCATTGCTGCTGTTACCAAAGTTGGACTAATCAGAAACCTGAGAAGAACAAGGGAGAAATTAGTCTGAGTATAGTGTATGTCTGCCACAATTCTTCCATCTCTCTCCTTTTGTATAATCATGGAGTCACAGAGTGGTTTGGGTTGGAAGGGACATTAAAGCTTATCGTATTTCATCCCCTACCATGGGTAGGGACACCTTCCAGTAGACCAAATTGCTCTAAACCCCATCCAACCAGGCTTTGAACACTTTCAGGGATGAGGCAACCTGAGAATTTAGCTCTGTGTGTTGTTACATGTGTATAGGATGAGCTTGCAAGTTCACTCTGTCTTTTGAGTAACATTGATTGGCAAGAGAAACATGACTTTTAATCTTGCGTTGTTCTTGGCCCTTAGCAAACAGAAGCTACTCAAACCTCTTTACAGTGGAGAACGGGACAGAGTATTGAATAATTGCAGTGCATAACTAACATCTCTTCTACATAAAAGCTGGGTAGTTAGGGAGAAGAGGAGGAATAGGCAGAGAGGCTAATTTTAGGATGTTGACTCGAATATGTGGTAGATTAAAATGGGACAGCTGACACAGCTGTCTGTTGTACCCACAAGAGTTGGCTGCAGTAGCTGGGGTGACTGATTCATAAAGCAGCTCTAGAATCACCTCAGTTATGGTGTGATATACAAGGTAAATGGTTAATACCCGGAGTAGGAGACTGGGAAGTTCAGATTGAGCTATTTAGTCAACATTCCTGAGAGGGTGACGTGCCCCGTTAAAAGGAGTTGATGAGAAGCCTGGAGATATCTGTTTCACGAGTTTGCTCGTGATTAAGGCAAGCTGATCATCCTGGATGCCTTCTGTAGTCACTGGAGAGACAAAGAGAGCAAGGAGTAAGATAATAATGGAAGTTTGGTTTTGGGAATACCCATCTTTCTTCACAGTTTTGTCCAAAACACAGTGCTGTGTGGAGGGATGATTTGCATAACGTGCAGAGAGAATTACGGTTGTCAGGCAGAGATCCAAAGCAGCCCAAATCAGTGCACTCAGGAGGCAACTGCTCAGCTCATCCTTTGCATTTAGAGAATTTTGTTTACAGAAAACTTGAGTGTGGCTCATGCTTTTATTTATTTTTAAATACTGAATCAGTCAAAGGAATAACAGAGAGCCATGGTGCTGGTGCTGTCTCTCTTTTCCAAGCATTGGTGTTCCCAGTTCCCATCTAAGTGGAAGTACTCTCAGGTGTCTTGTTGATTTTAAACCCAGAATATTGCAGTGAAGAGCAAGATCAAAAAAAAAAAAAAAAAACCAAAAAAACCCCCAAAACAAACAAACAAACAAACAAAAACAAAAAAACCCCCACCTAAGTGCTTCAGAGTGGAATCTAAATTTTGTGTTAGCTTGTAAATGATCCACAGAACATTGTGTAGTACTGTGCTCCAGAGAATGCAAGTGTGCAAGTAACAGGATTATAGCCCCTAGAGTTAAATCTGTGCTCTGTTTCCCAAGCATTATTTACCTGTTTTCGAGGGAATTAAATCCATCATACAAGGGCTGTTCACTGTACTGAACAAGTACCCTGATCTCTAGGGCATTTCTGATTGTGATCTGAAATCCTGATTTTAGGATCCGAAATCCTGATCCTGAGATTTGCCCCTGATCTCTAAGAGCTGATTCAAAGATCTTGGTCTCCTTAGATCTTGGTCTAAATTTAGATGTAAGTTGGGTAAAAGTTGCGAAAAGTCTGGTAGGTTGGGGACAGAGAGTTCCAGATGTGCCAGAGGGCACAAATCTGGGCTGCTGGGAAACTTGTTTCAAAAATAAATTTAGATGCAAAATTTAAAGAGGGCTCCAGTGTCCAATCTAGTTCTTTCAGAACCCTTTAATTTTGAATCCTACTAAATGTCCAGAGCCAAGTATTTAGCCACACTTCCAGACTCAGGTTGATTCCATTTTCCAGTGTGTTGGATTCTGGTCTGTGAGTGTTTGTGTTAAATCACAAAAGTCCAGGAGTGGTACTGTCATTTCATTTTAAGACCTTAAAATTGGAAGAAATTTAACATTTGTTATTACTACCTCTGTTCACATTTTGGTTTTCATTATTATATCTGTAGTGATGCTAGATAAAAATGTGCTTGTTACCTTAACTGGCTGGCCTGAAGGCATTGAACATGTGTCAGCATTCAGTTGTATTAAATCAGCTTATTGTATTTTTCCCTAATTGCTTGAATTCATGTGACAGCATTTGAATGTATGGATTCATTTTTGCCTTGTTTCAGGCGAAACGATTTAAATTGAATTATGCAACGTATGGAAAACAGCCTGATAACAGGTAAGTGCTCAATATTTAAATATTAATTTTGCCTGCTTAATGTCTCTCTATTAATTGCCTTGCAAAAAGCATTCAAAATATGTAAACCCAAAGTTCGTCACTGCCAGTCTTTAGTAGAAGGAAGAGAGCTTAGACTGCCAGTTTTTTGCTTTGCCCTGTGTGTGGCACAGCAGATTTATCCAGTGTCCTTTAAGGTATTTAAACTTTGTAGCATCAAAGTATCTAATTCATATATTATAATTTAAGATCTATGTATTATAATTTAAGATCTGTGTATTGGAAATAGCATATCTATAAATGAGATATTTTTGCTTGCCATTTTAGAAATCAGAGATATCCTGTGAGCATTGAAATAATCTTTCAATAAAAAGCAGTATGAAGTTGCTTGGTTGTGCTGCTTCAATTAACTTGAAAAAGCAGTGTCAATCAAAATTTTAGTTAAGCAGCTTAACTGGTGGCACTTTAAAGTCTCCATTAAATGGTCTTTCAGTTTCTTCTTTGAGTTCAAATATTTAGGCTAAATGGTAACTGTCACTACTGTCACTCAGCATGTCCTTTTTTTTTTTTTTTTTTGTATGATTGTATTTAAGATGTTTTCTTTTGATATCTTTAGTCCAGAATATTCCCTTTTTGTGGGTGACCTGACTCCTGATGTGGATGATGGGATGTTATATGAATTTTTTGTTAAAGTTTATCCATCGTGTAGAGGTGGAAAAGTTGTTTTGGACCAGGCAGGAGTATCCAAGTAAGTTGTCTTTTATTCACTTTTTTTTTTTTTTTTAACTTCACATGTGGCAACAGGAAAGACAGAATGCAGCAAGGGGAAAAAATTCTTTTGGCTTAGATTTTAGTAATCTTAAAATATAGTGGTTTTGGCTATTCAGTCTGCAGTTCGCTTGAGTTTTGGTAGTCACCATGGGTATTGTCACTCCTCTGTCAGTGTGTTATTGCACTCTGTAAAATGCTGAAAAATATCTTAAGTAATCTTGAAACACTCTCTTCCTGGACTCTTGGGTGGAATTGTGCTTTACAAACTTTAGGCTATTGAGTGTATATTCCTGTGAGAGCTGTACGAGTTTTCTCTCAAACAGGGTAGGGAACACAAAGCTATGATTCACTGTCAGGTTCTCAGTAGCTGCCTTGTTTGTCTTTCCTGAAAATGTCTTGCTAAAAGCAGGTGTCAAAAAGTTGGATTTCTTAATGTAATTAAAATGTTTTCTAAATAGCACGAAATTAAGCTGTATTTTCCAGAGGAAGGAGCAGTTGGTGAGCATGCTTGTTTTCAAAGCAGAGCATGGTTTCAGTGAAGCACAATTTTGTGATATAACACCTGTGAGAATGTTGGGATAAGATATAGGCTATGGCTGTAGGTCCCTCCACCTTCTCATATGTGGTTTCTTAGTTTTAGACAGGTTGGTTTGAAGGAATCTCTGGAGGTCTCTGGTCCAGCTCCTAATAGGACTGCAGCCAGCGCTAGATCATATCATCCATGGATTGTGTAGCCTGGAAAACCTCCCAGGATGGAGTTAATTCAATCTGTCTGGGCAGCCTGTTCCAGAGCTGCACTCCTCCCTAATCATGAAGTTCCTCTTCATGTGCATCTTGAACCTCTTGCAGAGCTACTCAGTCTCCCTGGCTGTTGGGTCCCATGCTGTCGTTGCCACCTCCCCTGGGGCTGACACTGCTGGGTTGGGCTCTGTGCGACTTCTGCTCCTCCTCAATGTAAACCCCACAGTTCCTGTTGTGCTGCACCTGCTTCAGTCTCTGTCTATAGAACTATTAGTTGGTTTTTGGGAACTGTGCATAGGTGCAGACCTCAAGGAAGAGGAATCTGTGGTAGCTTGGGAAGTGGGGGAGGAGCAGGCACTTAGAGTCCTGTTTCTGGGAAAAGCAAAGCTGTCTCCCCTGGCATTTCCAGAGTGTTGGTGCCAGGGGCTTTGTTGGGACTTGTGCAATTGCTCAAAGCTGAGGCATCTGCAGGTGTCAGTGTTACGTGAGAGAGGAACTTAGGGCTTGTGGGCATGCCCAGTGAAGCCCTGGCCCTTCCAGCCAGGGCTGGTGGATCAGGAAGCACCTCTTGTTGAGACAGGAGAGGAGCTTGGAGTGTGGTGCTGTGCCTACTTCTCTGCTTTCTGCTGAGGGTGCAGGTGCTGGGGCTTTTCCAAACTTCAGGGGCAGGACAGAAGGTCTGCAGGAAGGTCCTGGCCAGGAAGAAGTTATTTCTTTCCTCACCAATGGTTTAGCCATTGGTGTGGAAAAGCTAAATATCCAGAAGAGTTGGAAGAATCAGTGTCTGGAAGACTTGGAAGAATCACTGTCTCCCTTGCAGCACGCAGCATCTATTGCCATACACCGCATCCATCTCTATCTGTCTCTATTTTGGAACTGCCAATCTTCCCAGTTTCTCTTACACACTCCTGGTGCCACCTGAAAATCTGGAGGAGTCTTTTGGCAGCTTAGAAACTTAGTTGGGTTTGTGTGTGAACACCTTAAACTGACTTAAAAGTTGACTTGCACTGGATTAATTTGCCACAGTCCTTTGGCAGAGGGCAAGTTAAATGAACGTGGGTCTGTGTAGAGTTTTGCTTGTGTTTAATAATCTAGTTTGTATGTAGATAAGTCTAAGCTTTGATCTGGTCTTTTTGTGAGGAGGATACATCCATACCTGTATGTAATGTGTATATAGATATATAAGATATTTATATATCTTGCGTGTGGAGCTTGCTGTGCAAGGTACTGCATTTTCTGGGGCATGAACTGCCAGTGGGGACCTCCCATGAGCAGTAGGTGATGCTGCTTTCAAAATAGCACATTACTTGGTGTTTAGCAGTTCCCACAGAATAGATAATGCACAAATTTACACCCTTGCTTACGGCTTGTTCTTTTCCCCAGGGAGACAAGCCCTTCCCTCCCAAACTTCTTCCTTTGCTTAGATGGATTCCTCTTACCCTCCCACACCTAAGTCTTTGATCTTTCTGCTGCGCTAGGCAGCCCATCCCATGATGGGATCCTGGCACTGCCCTCTTGGATGCTGTTGCATTGCTTCTGACTCACTACAGCATCAAAATCCCACGCAAAGGACTGTTGGGGTTGGAGGGAGTTGGAGTTTTCTGTCTGGCTGACGTGCAGTGCTGCCACATCACAGTAAAGGCTTGTTGCAGAGTCCAGGGGTTCTGGATGTGGTGTCCCTGTTCCAGCTGTGCTCTTGAGCTTATCAGTATCCTCCTAGCAGAGATTTGGGGCTTTACCATGTGTCAGTTCATGCATTTCAACATGGCTTGTGTCAGCTCACTTCCAGTTCCCCAGAATCCACTGGCACAAGAACTACTTTACATTGACAAGCCCTTGAAAGTACTGCCAGAGCTTGGACGTGTGGCTTCAGGCATTCTGGAAAAGCAACTGGAAGGCAGAATAATTTCATCTCTCCCAAGAGCGGGGACAACAACCCTAATGAACATTTTTGTTCACTGTGTTTCCCAAACCAAATCAAATTTCACTGTAACTAATTTTTATAATGTGGCATTGCTCTTTGAGGTTGGTTTTATGTGAGTTTTTCTGTGTCTCTGCAGAGGTTACGGATTTGTGAAATTCACAGATGAACTGGAACAGAAGAGAGCACTGACAGAGTGTCAGGGAGCTGTGGGGTTGGGCTCTAAACCTGTACGCTTGAGTGTGGCTATACCAAAAGCGTGAGTAGAAGAACAGCTGGACATTTATATGAAAAATAACATCTGGTTTTAAATGCATTTTAGTGCTTTGAATACATGTCCTGGATGTCTCCATCACAAAATGAAAGAATACCCATGAATATGGGAAGTATCAGAATGCCCAGGAGTTCAAAGAAATTATAACATTAGCTCAAGACTAAGCATTTTATACTGTTTTGAATTGTATATGTTATTAAATCTGTAGACATGCGCACACACTGTAGTTAAATATTATTATTTTTTAAATGTATGTTCTTTTGCATTAAATTGAAATAGTTTAAATCTTCTTGATGATGTCTGGATAGCAAAGCTCAACTACCTTGCTAATTCTATTATGATGTCTACTACATATAAGACTTTTGGGGCAGGAATTAACTTTTTTTTCTGTGTTTGTTCAGAACCTGATACAATGAGATCCTGGTCTGACTTGGGGCTCGTAGCACTAGGGTAATACGAATCATAGTAATTGCTCCCTATTTGAATAATATTTAGATTTTCAGTGACCTCATAAGGCTTGGGGGGGAAAAGGAAGAGAAAAGCAGAAAAAATGGGTGCATTGTGGTGAGAAGATTGGTGTTTTCTTCTTCCTGCTTCTCACTAATTTCATCATTAGTAGAAATAGCTTTATGTGTGACATATTTTCATTTCCAAACAATATTTGTCATCTCATTATTTCAGATCTTGATAGTTAGGTGGAATGGTGTTCCTTGGGAATGTTGCCACTTCATAAAGTGGCAAGGAATAGGAATTTTAGTCAGCTCTCAGGGTATTTAAGTTTATTTATTGATTACTAGTAGTTCTTATTTCATGAACTTTTTCAAGTCTGTGCAGTGAAGATCACCCAGTTCAGAGAGAAAGGGGACGAGTCCTTGCTTAGGTTTCTGTATGACAGTGGCAGCAGGGAGAGTTTTTTCCATTCTTACAAAAGAAAATTTGAGGTTTTTTGCCAGCCTTTAAGTCTTTAACTCTTCATGTAAAGCAAGACTCAGTACTTTCTCTCAGAAAACTGCAGATCACTTAACTTCATCCTCTTTACCAGACGGAAGAAGGGACTCCAGTATCTGGATTGTGGTTCAGGATTTTTCTAAACTGAAGCTCATAGTCCTGAACTCTTCCCTTCCCAAAGCCAGGAAGTGATACCCAATTAGCTCATAATGAATGAAAGTAATGTTTATTAATGAAGAGGACTATGAAGGAAAAGGTATTAAATTTAAACCACTTCTTTATGCAAATATATGCAAATAATAAATATTGCTGCAGTAAATAGTGAATATACTTTAAAGATTTAAATTTACTTGTTAGACTAAGCCTTGTCTCTTTCCCACATTGTATCTTAAGATATTTCACTGCTTTTTTCATACTTGTTCTGCGCTATTTTATTGCAATTTTTTAAAAATGGTTTATTGCTATTTTATTGCTATTTTAATCCTGCTTTATTTTTTTAAGTAATCGTGTGAAACCAATGGAGTACAATCAGATATACAACTATAATTACAACCAGTATTACCAACAGTATCACAACTACTACGCTCAGTGGGGGTACGACCAGAACACGGGCAGTTACAGCTACAGCTACCCCCAGTATGGCTACACGCAGAGCACCATGCAGGTAGGGCAGCACAAAAACACTACAGACTTGAAAGGTGGGATGGGTACATCTCATCTTCAGCTCTGATAATCACAGAATGTCCTGAGCTGGAAAGGACCCACAGGAATCATTGAGTCCAGCTCCTGGCCCTGCCCAGGACACCCCAACAATCCCACCGTGTGCCTGAGAGCATTGTTCAAAGGCTCCTGGAGCCAAGGCAGCCTTGGGACTGTGACCATTCCCTGGGGAGTCTGTTCAGTGCCCAAGCTCCCTCTGGGGGAAGAATCTTTTCCGGATATCCAGCCTGACCCTCTCCTGACACAGCTCCAGCCATTCCCTCAGGTCCTGTCGCTGGTCATGGAGAGCAGAAATTGGAGCTGTCCCTCAGGAGGAGCTGCAGACCCTAATGAGCTCTGCCCTCAGTCTGCTCTGCTCCAAACTGAACACACCAAGAGATCTTAGTATATACCTCTTAATAGTGAAGTCTTAATATTATATAGTGTTTAGCCCCTGGTGTGTCCTGTTGCCTTATGGAGAGTATATTGCTGAGGTTAAAAAAAAGTCTGGAGGACACAAAGGGTCTCTTAGTACAGTTGTGATGGTAGAAGAGTTCTCTTGGTACAGGCAGTGCTCAGAGTGCCTTTGGGATCCTTCATAAACTTTGTTATAAACGATAGAACACATCAGAACAGTCACCCCACTTCAACCCTGGAATTTCACAAACTGCCTCTGATAGATGTCTAGTGTAGGATATCGCCCAAGGAGTGTTAGGAATGGAACACAGGCTTATGTGTGAAGAATTCTGTTGTAATAACTGTATAAAAGTCAGTCTCTGACAGTACTAATGAACAAGCGATGCTTGCAAAAGAAAAGATAATTATCCACTGTCCTAAGGGGTTTGTTTTTCCTTGCAGACATATGAAGAAGTTGGTGAGGATGCATTGGAAGGTATGTTTCTCAAATTCTGTATTGAAGTTGTCTGTATGTTCTACACTGCTTGGAGATAGACTTTCTCAAATTGGCCCTAATTTCAATTTATAATACACATTTATCTTCGAGTAAATCTGAGAAAATTTGTGCGTCACTGTCACTTACAACAGTTGCATCCTGGTTTTACTGTTGCTGCTCCTACTCTGAACCTGGTGAGGAGTGAAACTGTTTGATTTTCCCAGCACTGAAATTTTAATCTTCTGTAGTACTGAAATTTTTATCCTTTTTTTACTAGGGTTTCTTTTTCTGATATGCTACCAAGAGAAAAGTAGATATTCTGTTTTTCTATAAAATATTGACATTTAGAGCCCAGAATACTTCATTGTGCTTTAAGTTTACAAATAAAAGGGAATAATATTAGTCACCACACTGATAAAATATTTCAAGCAGTTGTTGCTTGAAATGGGTCACTAAACCAGAGTGGGGATTTTAGATACCTGTACAAGTAGCTTTCATTTATTGATGCAAGAAACTATCATTTCATGCCAGCCATTCCAGATTTCTGTCTTGAGTGCAATACACACTGTGCAGTGTATTTTACTCTATCCTTTAAAAATAAAAAAAAAATTACAATTACCTAGTAACAGATCTACAGGATCCACAGGTATGAGTGGTGATGTGTGTGGAAGCTGTTAATGGCTCTTAAAAGCATTCTAGGAGAGCTTTCCTTTTGCTGAAGCAAATATACCAGGACTAGAATGGGATATCTCTGGATATTTCTTTTTCTGGTTGATTAAATGAAAGATTCCTACCTTTGTAGGAAACTGAATTAGTGTGTTGTCACTGTATCATTCCTTTTCCTTAAATCTCTTCTCCTGTAATGTGTTACATGATGTAGCTAAAACCAAACATAGAGTCCTGGCATGGTTTGGATGGGAAGGAACTTCTAAAGACATCTTTATCCTGACATCCTGCCATGGGCAGGGACACCTTCCACTTGACCAGGTCACTTCAAGCCCTGTCCAACCTGGCCTTGGACACTTAAAGAAATGGGGCAACCACAGCTTCCCTCGGCAACCTGTGCCAGGGCCTCACCTCCCTCACAGGGAAGTTACATGTTTACAAACATTTTATCCCTGATGTGTTTTAGCGTCTTTCTATTCATTCGGCTTTGTACTGAGAGTCATTCACTGACCTTTGTGATTGTGCTACTCTCATAACCTGAGCTTTGGGTTCCCAGTGTTGTCAGGTGAGCTTTACACCCTGCAGAGGTTTGGGGAGTCCATCACTGTGCATTCGGAGCAGCAGGATTGGACCTGCATGCCTGTTGTCCAGCTCCAGAATGCTTTCCAAACACTTCTTCCACATGTAAAATAGGGCTATGCTCACCATGATGCTGTGGTGCCACTGACACTTCCTTCATTCCTAACTGTGACTCCAGCTTTGAACTGCTGGAGGCTTTGGCAGCTGAGCTCTGGTGACTGCTTGCAGCAGTACAGGCTGCTCGCATCCATCCATCCATCCATCCATCCATCCATCCATCCATCCATCCATCCATCATTTGTGACCTCACAGTGGAGGGAGCAGAAGGGAATGGGTGCCTCTGCCTCTGCTTCTGCCCTTTCCATCAGGGCAAGCCCCCGTTCTTGCAGTGCAGGTGGCTGCACTGGGCTGTGAGGTGCAGGTGTATGTTCCCTCCACTGGCTGTTCTGTGGAGCAATCACTATTGTAAAAAGGGACGTGTTTGGATGTAGTTATTCCTTATCTCATTGCAGAGAGATTGAGTAGGACTGATCTGGTCAGGTTTATGACTGGGCAAGTGCTAGGAATGTTTGGTGACTCACAGAATCACAGAATACTTGGGGTTGGAAGGACCTCTGGAGATCATCCAGACTAATTTCCTGCTATGCAGGCTTACCTAGAGTATGGGACACAGGAACACATCCAGGTGGGTTTGGAATGTCTCCAGAGAGGGAGACTCCACACCCTCCCTGGGAAGCTGTTCCAGTACTCTGCCACCCTCCATGAAAATAACTTCTTGTTCATGTTGAGGTAGTTGCGCCTTGTCTTGTCAGTGGGCACCACTGAACAGTCTGGCACTATCCTCTGACACCTGCCCTGGAGATACTGAGACTCCCCCCATGTTTGTTTTACTATACCAACTTGTTTACAGGGTGGGTTTTTTCTGAGCACCTTTGATGTGTGATCCATTTGTCTGTCTTTCCTCCCATAGATCCCACACCTCAGTTAGATGTCCACGAAGCAAACAAGCAGTTTATGGAACAAAGTGAAGAGCTCTATGATGCCTTGATGGACTGTCATTGGCAGCCTTTGGACACTGTCTCATCAGAGATCCCAGCCGTGTTATAGCCTTGTTGCTGAGGCATTGTGTCTGTGAGACATCCTCCCAGTGCACTCTGGACTGTTATACTGCCCCTGGATCCTGCAGTTGTGAGGGGTGGCCCTTTCCCCACCCAGGTCAGGTACTCGGAGTACAGGAGGACTGTGGCCTTTCCTGTAGAGAACAAGTATTGTAGGAGCATCACGGTAACCTTTATTCATGGTGAAAATTAGAACTGCGACAGTTTTATTCCTTTTGTCTCAAAATGAACTCTTAATACTTACTGGGAATTGTAATTTATAAACTTTCAACAAGATGGCACAGGAGAGAGACTCTACTCCATCGTACAATAAAAAAGTTGGTCTTTTAAGTAAAATTACCCTTTGCATTTTGGTTCCTGCCCATCTTTCTGCTTTGCTGCCCATTCAACTGTCTTATGTCATTTGACCCAATGCTCATGAATGAGTTATTTCAAAAAAGATCATTGTTGGACACCACTGAAATGTCTCAAAATCTTTCCAGTGACTGGGTAAGGTTGCTGTAACTTGAGCATGGGATGAAAGCTTATGTTGTGGTTAATTAAGCTGTGATCTTGAGCTTGCAAGTTTGATATTCTTAAGCAATCAACCCAAAGAGCACTTTGGAGAGCAAAGACAGAAAGGAGTGTTATAAAGCTTTTATTGGTGATACCTTGCACACCTGGCCTGCTTCTCCACCTGTGTATGAGGAAATAATTCCCCATGAACCAGCAGTTTAAAACACTTTTTCCAGCAACCATATTTAAATGTTATTTTGTGTATCATGCCTTTTTTTTTTTTTTTTATTGTGGACACACCTTGATGGTCTCATTGAGATGTTGAGATTTTGTAGTGTCTTCCACTGTCCAGTCAGAGTGAAACTGAAGACCTTGCAGCAAAAACGGGTCAGAGCAATTGCATTGATATATTGTGCAACTAATGGTTGTTAACTTGGAAAGCGGTTTTCTACTGGGTGTTGTATAGCTGGATGGACAAGCAATATATTTAAGCTGATATGTTGCATTAGAGGTGAAAGTGAAAATAATAGCACTTATATACATGTTATAAGCCCTTTTTCAGGCTTTTGTGCCTTAAACTCTTGGAGAAATAGGAACAGAGAAACTACCTGTAATAAATGTCTGTCCAAGGAATAGTTTGGTAACTGAAATTGCTACTGCAGAGCATTTCGTTGCCTCCCTGCCCATGTTGATGCAGAGATTTGCCACAAAATTTAAATACTTTGATAAAGCTACTTCTACTACACCTTTGTTTGTGTCCATAATTATGACCTGTTTGTCAGTCTGTGGTCTTTTTTATCAACTGGAAGTGGGATGTGAGGGGAATGGTGATGTGACTGGAGTTCGAGTGAGCTAGAGGACTGCTGGACTCCTGCGTTCTCATCTGCTGTGAATTTTCCTCATGCTGTGCCCGTGACTGCTGCTGTCTCGCCTTCAGCTGCTCTGAATGTAAGGAAGGGAATGTTCCCTGTGTATGCCAGGAGTTTCGGAAGCAGTAGAAGTGGAAGAGAGCAGAGCTTTATATCCTCTAATGTGGCCACTCAGCTCAAGACTTAAGTCTCAAGACTCTTCTTGGGAAGTTCAGCAGAGTGGCATTGCTGAAATGATGTAAAGAAAGGCATTTAAAACACTTTCTAGATCATTCTGTTACTGTGCTGCCCTGCGTGTCTGCCCTTCTCCTATTTTGGAGTTGTCTTTTCCTACCCCCATGAATTTTGGCTTTTACAATGTAGCCATCCCAGTTTGCTCCAGGGGGTGAAGCCATATTTATTTATCAATATAAATTTATTCTGCTGTTCTCATCTGGCCAGCATTGCTGTCTATGGAGTATTCCCTAACGCCTGGATAAACTACCTCTATGCAAGTCTGTCTCCAGAGGAGAGAAGAACAGGTTATCAGGGATCAGACAGCAACCTTTGGGAAAATCCTTTTGCTCTCTGCTTTTGTTTTGTGGTGGAAAGAAAAATGGTAAATATTAATCCAACCCATCCTAACCCCTAATTCCTGGGAGAGCTGGGCATGGACAGACTCTTGTGAGGAATAACTTGGGAGTGCAGAAGCCAGCAGAGATGACCTGCTGACTCCTGTTTACTGGTGCTGCAGAGCTTAAAATAGCTCCAGCTTTTGTTTCAGGAGAGAGGTTGATGCGAGGCTCTGGGCCTCATTCCCTGGAAGTATGAGCCAGGCTTTTTGGGTTGGTTGGGAGAATCTCAACCAAGGCTGTTTGCAGCTGTTAAATCTCTGCATTGCTTGGGTTTGGGTTTTTTGGGGTTTTTTTCATATCACTTACTCATCTTAATGTTCATTTTCAGCTCCTGGCCATTATTGTTGTGTCTGAAGCACAGGAGAGACTTTTATATGGAGCTACAAAACAGCCACCTCCTGGGATTTGTAAGGTTTGCCTTTTGGAATCCCCGTTAAATAGAGTGTGGGATTTTGTTTCTCCTGGATGGCTACAGGAAAAGCCTAGATTAATTACCATTTAGTGTCACACAGGATGAAAGATAAGGACTCCATGTAGTAAGGTAAATTCTGCTCTTATCTCTATGTGCTAAAGGCAAGAAGTCCAAGGCAGGTGGACAGCTCCTGAAAATTGCATCCATATCAGCAACAGAGATCAAGAAGCACTCTGCCCTTCAGCAGGCAGGGTTTATAGCAATTCCAAAACCAACTCAAATATTCTTACTGTGTTCTTTGATGAAGATGCGATCCTCCAATTTAGATTAAATTGTAGGGACTCCGATTCCCATTTGAGTTACACAGACCGGGAATGTCCAGCAGAGCTGGAGGGACATGGGTGTCCACAACCTCCCAAAAAACCTCACTTCCTTCTCAACCTAGGACAGTGTTTTAAGGCACAGAGTGGTGATTTCCAAAGGCTGAGCTGTGAGGCTGCGGGGGGGCCTCTTGCTATTAGTCTGTGTTTAATTAAAAGCATGACAATACACATTGGGGTGGCCTGGGGACGATCCTGACCCGCTTCCAAAGGGATGAGGAGTCTGGAAGCATTTCTTTAGCAAATGATAAGGGGGGGCTGACAGTGAATTTTTTTTCTATGTGAGTCTGACTAGAGAAAATTCCTGTTACTTGGATCAGTTTCTGGAGACAGGTTCATATCCCACACACTGAGACATACACAACACCCTTAGGAATTTCTCTAAATTCCTTTTGAGGAACAGACATAAATATTTGACTCTAATCTTCCTGTACTGGGTATCTCATTACTGGCTTGTTAATCTTCAGCTTTTGCTAAAGAAGATCTGAGAGAAATTTTTACTGTCCAGCCTTGCTATCTCCCAGTGATCTTGTAAAGCTTACTGGATACACCCATTTCTGGATTTAACTTGGGATTTGCTTAACCATCAAACTAATTCAGTGGCAGGATGGGATGTGAATTTGAAATGCAGCAGCAGAAGCTGATAGAGCTGCTTCAGGAAATGTCACTGACAGAACTCACTTTCCTTTTTTTCCTGGTTAGAGCATTTTTTCAGAAAATACCTCTTTTTTTTTCTTCCTTAGCAGTTATTCCAAGTCAAAATGGTTTTTCTAAGTGCAGTCAGTTTTTTAAGAAGGTGTTTGGGGTCCTGCTCAGCACACATCCATTTTTCCCAGGCACATGGTGGGATTCTTGGGGTGTTCTGTGCAGTTCTGTTGGATTTGATGATCCATGTGGGTCCCTTCTAAATCAGGATGTCGCATGATTCTATCATTCAAAGATCATGCTGACTCTGCTGCAAAATTTCCAGGGAAAAAGCAGTGGTGGATAACACAGTTGGTAGAGATTGAGAGCTGACCAAGGCCAAGACTTGCTTCAGGCCCTTATGCGTCCCAGGGAGCCACAGGCACAACAATCTACCTGGATCACTAATGCACACCTGCTTTTCCTTACTGATAGTTTTCACATCTCTGTGCATTGTTTGCTCCCATCTGTCAGGTGCTGGGAACTGCAGCCTCTTCCAGCATCTGCTCTCTGTCCTGTGCTGTGGAAGAGGCTGGTGAGAGACTCTCGGGAGGTTTCATCAGGGCTTCGCTGACCATGGACAGGCAGTGGGATTTTTCTCTGCCCCTCTTGGATCTCCATCCATCTTGTCATGGCAGGCTTAGGTCTGCTGGGCATCCAGTGCTTTTCATTGCTGCTCTTTGGGGATTCTTCCAGTTCAGCATTTGGAAGAGTTTCTTCCCAAGCAGTGTTTGCCAAGGTTTGAATTTTTGGGATTTTTTTGAATGATTTTTCCTACAGTAATCTCTCAGGCTTTACTCTGCCCTAGGATTTGACATGATTTTTAGGCTCACATTGTATCAGTGGCTGTGCCAAGGAGACTCCAGGGATTGCCTTGTGACTTGGAGGAACAGCTGTGAGATCCGTGGAGGAGGAGAATGGGAGCAGCTGCTTGTACCTTGTCCCTGACAGCTTTGGCAAGGACTGTCTTGGGGAGGGTTTGGCCACACAAAGTTGGGGGCTCGTTCCCAGACTTGGTCTTTGTCCTGGGTTGACTATATGATGCTTTTT